>JACLAT010000092.1:0-200000 GCA_018105865.1 Metaphire vulgaris
CCCTACTGGAGTGCAGCCCTTACGTAAGGCGTAGGCCTTGATGGGGCGCAGTCTTTCGTAGGAGACCTAGCCCCAGCCCCCCGTGGAGGCTGTATCATTCACTGAGGGCACAGTCCCCCGGGGAGAAAAATATCCAGTCCTCCGTGGGAGACAAAGCCCCTTAGGGTCCATAGGCCCAAAAGGAGCCCTATTCCCAAAACGGACCGTAGGTAACATTGGAGGGCGCATCCCCCGTGAGAGACCAAATCCCAATGTAATCGTAGGCCCAAACCATAATCGAAGGTTCCGTTATGGTGTGCAGCTCCCTGTGGCGGGGAGAGACAAGACCACCCAATGAGCACATACGATAAATTTTAAATGATTGTCTACGCATTCACTTTACATTTTCAGATTTAAGAAATTGTTAAATGTAATAATACGTACTTTTGCAATAAATCGGAGAAGGGGATAGCCACTTTCCCTGTCATTTTGGACGGGTTAACAGCTAGTTGCCTAATATAACTCATACATTTCGGCGACTGGGACCTCGTCCATACCCCTCTATATATGGGAAACTAAAGAGCTCCCCACCCAAGTCACCTAGTCGGACTACATAGGATGCGTGTGTCTCTCGCGATGTCCATTAGCGAAACCAAAAGAGGGGGAAGCAGCTGGAGCCTCCCTGATCAGGCAAGACATGTTGTGAGATTTTTGCAGAAACATTAAGAAATTGGTATTTTAAGTTGTAAGCTGTCACAGAGACTTGTACAAAAATTCGTGTTTTTTGAATCTACTATTATCCAACTTTTGAGCGATTTGATGCGGACAATATTGGTGTCAGTAATATTCAGATAGTTTGCATTTGTAATGGCCATAAAAGAACACCTTTTTTAACTAAAGCCCTGGTTTTATAAACAAGGATGGCAATTCCGACGTGCCCGCATTTGACAGACCCATTGTATTACTCTTCTTTAAATAACATAATTTTCTCGCTAATTAATTGACCATTTTACTTTTTATGGCCCACAAAATGCATGCGCTGTTCAGTATCAGTTTCAGCTGGCAACGTTTCTCATCAACCCCAGATGGAGCGGGAGAGCAGGTTGTCGCAAAGTCTCTATTAATTGTGACGACTGTATCAAGCTTCTACAAACTCCTGCGACTCGCACTGGTCATTCTAGCTTTTCCGAAACGACCAAAGAGATTAAACCCTTACTAGCGGAGGAAGAGAAGCAAGCGCAATCTGTAAAATGCTGGAGAAAAAAATCAAATCAAGGCATAAGTGGTTAAAAAACGAAGAGAAGGAAACATAAGCATCAGTTCGCTTTGCATTAACTGCGACGTTCACAAATAACAAGGCAAAGAATTGACCGTCATGCGTCAAAAATGCAGGAGGATGAACTAAGGAAGATATAGCTGAACAGCGTAGAAAGGAGAAGAAAGACTACAGACTGGCTATACAAAGAACACGATAGTTGACTGAAAAGGACAAAAAGGATCGTGCAGTCGAATTTGGCATAGCATCTCCTGCTGAACACGGTTGCCAACCAATTTGGCTTAATTTTCAGATCCGGTTTAAGGATGCTGTCAATACTGCGAAATGATGCAAATGAGGCAGCTGATAAAACCGATACTAAATGACAATTAAACAATCAAAGTGAAGCCGTCAGCATTGATTTTTTAGTTTCACTTTTTTGATTGTTATCGAAAAAATTATGGCTATGCGTGTATCCCTTTAATTAACTAATTGTATATATGCAGTAGCAGCCAAATAGGCCTATAGGCTAATGTTGAACATGCTATTCGTTTCGTTTTTACACCCAACATGATATTCAATTCAGTATATTTTTCGATTTCTTCTTGTCGGACTTCCAAGAACCAAAGGCGAAACTGCGGCCTACTCATGATTAGGGCCTTCAACTTTCGACCGATTTACTTATCAATATGAATCGAGTAGAAATTTGAATTCTTTCCTGTGGAAGATCTTTGTCCAGTTATTCAACTATTTGAATCTATCGCTCTGTCGTTGATGCTGTAATATACGTTCTGTGACATCGATAGCATTATGCATTTCGTTGTTTCACTAATAGTCGTAATTATTGGCAACTTAGTTTTCAGTCGAGGTAAGTCTTATAAAAGCATCACGTTCTCTGTATATAACGACCTCTTTTTTTGTCTTGTCAAGGAAAGGAAGCAAATAGTTAACGACGACCTTTTTGCATATGTGAAGGTTAATAAAGGAAGTAAGTACTAAATAGTGTTGACGACCACCTGTTTTTTTGCATGTCAACATTTTTTCGAAATTGGGAATGGTGATAACTCCCCACCCCTTTCGGAAATCTTGGCTACGCCACTGAACACGAACTATACATCAAAATAAGTAAGAAAGAAAAAAGCTGATTAAACGACGGGCCATACGATGTTAAACATTCTACAAACGGTTTCACCGCATACAAAGAACAATATACAAATATACAGCAAACTGTAATAGTCTCTAGCAGGTCAAAATGAGATCTGTGTAAACGGATTTTTGATTATTAGCGGCCGAAAGGATGAGATTATGTCAATTGAAGTCGATATATTCGATTGATTCAACGGCAGTCAAAACTCCAGGAACAAGGAGAATACGAAACTGAATGCAGTTTATCTAATCCAGCGGTTCTCAACCTGAGGGTCGCGACCCCCACGGGGGTTGAATGACAATTTGCCAGGGGTCGCCCGATACCATAAGAAATATGGGGTTGTCTCTTTTCTTGTTATTGTACAAAATTTCCTCAGTGGTAGTTACGGCGTACTAGTTGTTTTAATATAATCTTCATTCGAGGATACTCAGGATAGACAAGGAGACAATAAATTAATAACGATTTCGAACATTTTGATTGTCGTAGCATTGATATTTTAGCAGTTTACATTCTGAACTAAAATAATTTTACCGTTAAGGGGGGAGTCGCCACATCATGGGGAATTGAATTAAAAGGGTCGCGGCACAATAGAGGTTGAGAACCGCTGATCAAATCTAATCCAATGTAATAAAATCATCGACTTCGTTAATACGCTTCATAAAGCATAGAATCATCCTCCGATAACGTACCAAATTTTAACTCGTTAATATCCGACTGAAATCCAGCATACTAGGACGAACAGCCAGAAGATGGCCCAAACCGCGAATGAAGGGCGCCAAAGATGCCAGTTATGGGGAGTGGCAGCAGTGATGTTACGTGAGGGGCAGAGGCCGCCACCCTGGTACACAATTTTCTTTTGCGAGGGAGGCGCAAAATAATTGAAACAGATGACTTTCTATGTCTCATTAAATTGGCAAGCACCTCTTTGCAAGTCAGACATTTTTAGAGAGTTAAGGACGCAATATGTCTACTTCGCCTCGGGCGCTGCCAAAACACGTTACGCCATTGTCTGCATTACGTAAAATGCGCTGATCGGACATGTCTTTATGAATGTTCAGGCGATCTAAAGGAGTACTGCATTGGTGAATCAGTGGCCATTAGCTGCTCGGAGGATGAGATTTTGTCTATTAAAGGAGCAAGCATTGGCAGACATAATGGCAGTCGATGCTACAGACTCGAGGCAGGCGAAAAGGAATGCATCAACAATGTCACCGAGTCGATGAATGAGCACATCGAAAACAGTAAGCGTATTTCCTTCTCATTAGCAGCAGAATTCGTGTATGAACTTCATCCAAGCTGCTCTGCTAAAGATAAAGCTCCTTCTCTAATATTGAAATATCGATGCTTCAAGAAAGGTCAGCAATTCTTTAACCACATTAATTGTAAACAAGCCGATTGAGCATTGATTATACTGTATTGATTGATTTTGAAGTTGGTTGAATAATTTTAATCTTACTTTTTCCTTAGTTAATTATAGTTAATTGTAATTATTGAAATGATATCCTTATTTAATTATTATAATTATTATTTATAATAATTCTAATAATATATAATATATAATACATATATATTATATAATATAATTATATTATTGTACATTATAATATACTAGGTGTTTACCCGTCAAAAATGACAGGGGAGAGTGGCTGTTTTGCCACCCGATTTTGCGCAAATGCAATAACATTTTACACAATTAATTGTCCTTAACTCGCCGCCTTTTCCCTTTTCCTTCAACCGAATTAACGCCCATTCGCAGGAATTTTTCTGAAATTTGATAGTCAACGTAAGTGTAATGATTTGGCAGTGTCGAACGACATGCAGTGCTTGATTCTCTTGTTTACTGTGCTGCTTTTTCACGCCGAGCAACAGCCTGCTCCTCATTCTCACTTGATTGTCGGAAATCACGTGAACGCTGGACTTTTTGTGTATTTTGAGAACGCCGAACAGCTAGATTCTCCGGACTTTTTCGAGAATTTTGTTCTCACTCTCGCGCCATTCGCTGGTTTCGGTCTTCTGGAGTCTCGACATTCATTCACACTTCATCCATTGTCAGTTATTTAATGAGAGTATCCAGACTTTGTTATAGCAGTGTCTTCATATACGAATAAGCTTATTGCGATCGAGGAATTACGCGTATGACGGTATGCATCAGCTGGTTCAATGCAAATCCAACAGAATAAAGCTATAGGAACAACGTTTCAATATTGTACATATTTATATATAGATAGGCCTATTATATATGCACAGTTGCATTTGTATATACGTAAAAATCACGCCACCTGGCCAAGCTCAGCGCCACCTAATAATTTTGTATGTAAAAATCACGCCACTATGACAATTTATGACGCTGTACACGTGGTAATTATGTACGTAAAAAGCACGCCACCTCCTCAAGATCCGCCCACCAACGCATTGTCACGTTGTGCTCATTATGATAATTATAATAATAACGCAATAATGAACACATGTAAATGAACATATGGATAGTATTTATTAAATTTAAAAAATAGGTATTCAGGTTAGGACGGAGTAAATATATATATAATAACGGAGGCAGGGCATTAATAATAATAATAATTATGCACTTCTATAGCACCAGTTCTAATACCCAAGGTATCAATCGATGGTACTTCAAAATCAATCCGCAAAAGATCCAGGTCATTCCAGAGATCAGTCAGAGGGAGAGAGTGAGACGGACTATGGAGGAAACGCCAATTGAAAGAGATGTGTCTTAAGTCTGGATCGGAAGATGCTCAGTGAATTGGAAGATCTGACAGCCGGAGGAGAGAGTTCCAGATTTTAGGCCCAGAAATAAAAAAAGCTCTCTTACTAATTTCAGTGTTGGTTCTAGGTACATTCAACAATGAATCAGCATACCTTGTTGAATGACGATGGTTTGGGTGATTCAACATAGATTTTAAATATTGAGGTTGGCCAGACTGCAGTGTTTTAAAACCAGGAGACCAGTTTTGAATAGAATTCTCTGTTCTACCGGCAACCAGTGTAACTTTTGAAGAACAGGTTTAATATGATCATGCTTACGAGTTTTTGTAATGGCTCGGGCAATAGAATTCTGAATCCTTTGAAGCTTTTGCATGTTAGATCTGGTCATACCATTGTAAAGAGAATTGCAATAATCAAGTCTGCTGCTGACAAGGGCGTTTGCAAGAGGAATCAGAGCGGATTTGGGCACAAGATCACGAATTCGTCGAATATCTCATTGGGAGAGGGAAGGGAGGTTTGGGGGAGGAGGAAAGTGGGTTGTACGGGTTTTCGGAGCAGCGTTGTGTGGGTTTGGGAACGGGGTTTGTGGCCGGCGGTGTAGGGCGGAGCAGGGATGGGTAGAGGGAAGAGGGATTGAGAGAGGGATGGGAAGATGGAAGGGGAACGGGGTTTGGGGCCTGTGGGGTAGGCGGGGCGGGTATGGGTAGGGGCCTGGGCGGGGATGCGTTGGGAGAGGGATGGGAGAGGAAGGGGGATTGGGAGAGGGACGGAGAGAGGAAAGGGGGACGAGGGCTTGGAGCCTGTGGGGTAGGGCAGGGCAGGTATGGGTTGAGGCCTGGCCGGGGATGCGCTGGGGCCGGGGCGGATAAGTGTTGTGGCCGTGGCGATTGGGGAGAGGGATGGAGAGAGGAAGGGAGATTGGGAGAGGGGTGGGGAGAGGGAAGGGGAATGGGGTTTTGGGGCCTGTAGGGTAGGGCGGGGCGGGGCGGGCGGGGCGGTTATGGGTTGGGGTCTGGGGCGGGGATGCGTTGGGGCCCGGGCAGGGGAAGTGTTGTGGCCGTGGCGATTGGGAGAGAGATGGGGAAAAAGAAGAGGATTGGGAGAGGGATGGGAGAGAAAGGGGAACAGGGGTTTGGGGCCTGTGGGGTATGGCGGGGCAGGGCGGGTATGGGTTGGGGCCTGGGCGATTAGGAGAGGGATGGGGTGAGGGAAGGGGAACGGGGTTTAAGCTGCAATTAAGACGCTTCGTTAAACGCTCCGTTGATAATACAGTTTTGATTAAACAATATTTAGTTGTCAATGACAACAGCGCCTTGCAATATCTGCCGTGTATCCGTCAGACAGACATCGAGAATTATATATATAGAGATAATATATATTAATAATATAATTATTATACCATTTTACGTAATGCAGACAATGGCATAATGTAATGTAATTAGCTATTTATATTGCGCCTAATCAATCAATGTTAGCAAGCGCATTACAATTAATGTCAGTTATTATATGTACAATTAAACAGATGTGTCTTCAAATGTTTACGGAAAGCGACGGGCGACTTTATGTTCCGTAGCGCTGGTGGAAGGGCGTTCCAGGCATGGGTCCGGCGTACGAGAAGGCTAGTTGCCCCATGACTGTCCGAAGACGAGGTTTCTGGTATTGACTGGTAGAGGCTGATCGTAGGCCTGGTCTACCAATGGCGGTTGATGTTGGCTGGAGCAGATCGGCCAGATAGATCGGACAAAGGCCATTCTGTGCACAAAACATCAGCGTGCATAGTTTGTGTTGTATCCGTGACTGGACTGGAAGCCAATGAAGTTCGCGAAGCGCCGGAGTGACGTGGTCTCGAGGTTTTAGGTCCAGCACCAGACGTGCAGCAGCATTTTGTACGCGCTGCAGGTTGGCCAGTGTAGACTTTGGGAGGCCGGCAAGAACAGAATTACAATAGTCTAGTCTGGACAGAACAAACGCAGAAACCAGTTGCGAGGCGACTTTGCCAGCGATTCGACAAATCTGGCGGATGCGTCGTATGTGATAGAAGCAGCTCTTGGCTAACTGTCCAACATGTTGCTTCATGGTCAATTCGTTGTCAAACAGTACTCATAGATCTCTGACAACGGAAGAAGGGCGGACGATGGTGCCCTGAAGTGCCAGACTACAATCGGTGTTAGACAGCTTAAGCATGTTAGCATGTGAGCCAAACCATGCAAGCTCAGTCTTGGAAGCATTAAGTGAGTTGGCAGCGCCTGGGGCGAAGTATACATAGGTAAAAGGTAAAGGTATATAATTATATATTATAATATATAATATATATTAATAATAGAATTATAATTATAATTATAATCAATTATAATTAATTAACTCTTAGCCATACTTTACCCTAAATTGAAATAGTGGAAATAATCATATAGTGAGTAATGTTAGAATGATACTAGACTTTATCGTCACTCCTATATTCAAAAAGGGTAACCGTGGGAGCCAGGAAATTATAGGCCAGTGAGTCTGACCTGTATAATATGTAAAGTTCTGGAGAAAATAATAAAAGCAAATATATTGGACCATCTTATGAGACACAAGATTTTAAAGGATAGCCAGCATGGGTTTATTAAAGGAAGATCTTGCTTAACAAACATACTAGACTTTTAGAGGAGATTCATGACAAGCTAGACGAGGAAAAGCAGTTGATGTAATATACCTGGACTTTGCAAAAATATTCGATAAAGTACCTCATTCAAGACTGGCAATCAAGCTTCAGGCCAGTGGAATTAGAGGTAAAGTTCTTGGATGGATAAAAAATTGGCTTCAAAACAGATGACAGAAGGTAGGTATAAGAGGCAAGTATTCAGATTGGGCTGAGGTCATAAGTGGGGTGCCACAAGGTTCAGTGTTGGGACCTCTATTGTTTTTAATATACATCAACGACATCGATGATGATATAATGTCAAACATTTCAAAATTTGCTGATAACACAAAACTGTGTGGACAGAGTGATAGTGAAGCAGAAGCAAAAATTTTACAACAAGACTTTAATAGACTATCCCAGTGGTCGGCAGATTGGCAAATGCTTTTTAATACAGATAAATGCTCGGTGATGCACATTGGGAAGAAGGGAACAGATCATAAATTTAAGTTATGTGGGAAGGGACTAAAAGTTACAAACGAGGAGAAAGATCTAGGGGTCATCATGCATAACAGCTTAAAGCCATCTAGGCAATGTGCAGAGGCAGCTAATAAGGCCAACAAAATTCTAGGTATGATCAAAAGAACGATAGTGAGCAGAGAGAAGGATGTAATAATAAGACTTTACAAGACATTGGTACGTCCACATTTAGAGTATTGTGTTCAAGCATGGTGTCCATTCCTGAAGAAAGACATAGAGACCTTAGAAAGAGTGCAACACAGAGCAACAAAGATGATCAAGGGATATCATAAACTAACCTATGAGGAAAGGATAAATCACTGTGGATTGACAACCCTGGAAAAAAGAAGAGAGAGGGGATTTGATCGAGACATACAAAATACTAACAAACAAAGTGGAAATGCCAAGAGAAAGATTTTTTACAATGAAGCAGTATGATCGAACCAGAGGAAACAGCATGAAACTGTTCAAGAAACGGGTTGGGAGACATAAACAGCATTTTTTTAGTGCAAGAGTGATGGACAGATGGAATGAACTGGATGAGGGGATAGTAACGGCTACAACTGCAAACGAGTTCAAAATAAACCTCAGTAGTTTAGGATATTAGATTGGACGGGAACAACAGTGGTTCTCACACAGGGCAGTCCCTACTGAACCACTTTAAACCTTGTTATATTATATTATATTATTATCGACATTCGCCTCTAATTGAATTTACTAACATCCAGTCGTCGAAATTGAAATCAATTGACTGATACCTAATAAATATATCTAAAAGATTTGGAACATATTATGAATAAATTAGTTAAATGAGAGTAGGAAGTCTATTCAAAATTTATTCTATTCGACCGTGTGTGCTTCTTCTGAGTTGAAGACTAAACTGCCTCTAATTGGAAAAATCAATTTCATAACCGAAATTTTTGATGATTTGGTAAGTTGATGTTCCCTGATAGTATCATGCTAATTTCGTCTGCATATTTTGATTCATTTAGATATATCTGAGGCCAGCGAATCATCAGGCTATACGGCGTTATATATACTTCCTGGTTTTGCGGCTGTTTTGCTCTTCGCCATTGCCTCTATTGGCTGCTTATTACATCAAAGACGCAAGTATCAGACAGGTAAGAATAAAGCAGCGGTTCTCAAACTGGGGTCCGCGGTCCCATAAGGCCATAAGACCCGCCAAGCAGTTTCAGGGGACTGGAGGGATCAATCAATCAATCAATCTGTTTATTAGTATCAAAGTCAGAACCAATGATCGTAAATATCACAATTCAATATAGGAAAAAGTTGTAAAGACAAATGTTAAAATATTTAATATTTCGATATTTGATAAGTTAGATATTTGATATCACTTGATATTTTGATATTTGATCACTTTCTCAAGATACCTCACCAAGACAAAGCACACTGATGGCTCTAAGAGTGCTGATTACATTAGAATTTAAATTTGATTAATAAGATTTGCGATTTTCTGATTAAATATTTGATTGACAAAACAGGTAGCTTATGTGTTAGTTACAGTTAATTTAAAATTCAAATTGTATAAGGTCCGCGTGTCATAATAACAATTTCTAAGGGACCATCACGCAAGAAATCCTAAAAAGTTTGAGAACCGGTGGTTTAACGTGATTTCTTAAATCTAAACAATAGCATCAAATTAATTTAATTCCATATGACTTCATCATTTCTGTGCCATCTTAAAGGCATACCATTCTGCTCTGCCCATTTACTTTAATTCTTTAATGCCTAATGTCCACATAGGCAGTCATATGCAAAAGCAACTAACAGAAGAGAAACTAGTTGCTTAGAAATCTCACTGTCTTTTAAAATTTAAACAAGACATTGTTCTCTGGAATAACTTGCAACAGAGATTCAATAGAGGTATTAGTCCTTGGTTTGGCGCCGGCTTTAAGGACTCCATAAGGACAAATTACAAGTCTTGGTCCTGGCCTTGAGGGTTGAGTCTTTGGTCCTAATCCTAGCCTTCAATGTCGAGTCCTTTATCCTGGTCCGGGCCTTGAGGATTGAGTCCTTTTTCTTGGTCCTGGCTTCAGGGTTGCGTTCCTGTTCCTGTCCTGGAGCCTGACGGTTGAGTCTTTGTTAACACCCCTGTTATTCAATTAGCTGCTGAAATGGCCAATTCCGATGATTGTAAAAAACACGTATTGTCATATTTGACATGATATAGTAAACATTGATAATTAGAATGGAAACACTCGAATATTATAATTTGTTAACGGTGATTCGTTTTCGGTTAATCTATTTTCGATACGAATAGTTTCGCGGACTTTCGCGCGATAAATTTTATCACGCAATTACTCGAGCTGTTATTCCCACATGATGTCGTTTGTGATATTGACAGGTGGTAGCAGCAGCAGCAACAGAGAAAAACGCACTCGACGAATATCCAGGAAGTCATCCTCGTCGACAACAAGTGGTGACCAGACGTCGCTCTGAAAGTGACAATGGATCTTTTGAATACGAGGACTACGATTGTCAAACTGGCGAGAGTTATAGCTACGTACGGAATACGGGACCTTGAAAATAAGTTGTCGACTTACACTATATCTTTATCAATATATCGACTTTCTTCACGTCGTTCTGGAGTTTACAGTCAATCGTTCGCCCGTTGAGAATCTGCCAAGGTCATCCGTTTAATCGGTTGCTGCATGAAAGTCAACGGAGCGGCGATTGACTGCTACTCTGGACATCGTTGAATCTCCATCTTCGTCAGTCTTGTCGACTTCGGGAACGAACTATTCTCTCGGGAGACCGCTTCTTAGGATTACACTGGCCGATGCTACGCACGGAGAATTCTTACTTTCAACTTGCGGATTCTCAACACCTACTCCCGTTACTCGTTGGCGTGTCAATGTTGCTGAACTATTTCTAGGAGGGACCGCTTCTTAAGGACTCGATACCGGATTTCTTTACGGCGGCGAAGTTCTTGTTACCATCTAAGTGGATTTTTAACATCGTCCCCTTCTTACCTTCATTGACATGTCAGCGTTGTCAAAGCGCTTTTGACTTTGGTATTTTCACTATGCTACAGCGCTATATAAATTGTCCAATTAATAATAATAATATATCCTATTTGGAATATACTGCGACGAATGGATAGACTATGTTTCTCGATAAATATGAACTCGTGACCTGAATTTCAAAACTTGTCAAATGTACAAATTCAAGTTATGATATTTTATAGAACTTGCTTCCATCATGAATTTTATCGTGGACCTTCATTCATCTGAAATATTGTGTTATATTTTAAATATTCAAGTGAAATGTTATGATTGATGGCTACTGCTTTATTTTTATTTGTATATTTCGTGTTACACTAGCCATACAGAGAACTTCTCTATAGTCATGGGCACTAATGACACATTTCTTGGAAAGTATTATAACCAAGGCTGTCTAATTTGATTCGTTTATCAAATCGAGTAAGTATATAAATAAAAGTCAAATGAGTCTAAATAAATTAGCTCATCAGAAAAATTATACGAATCGCTGTTTTGTTTTCATTTTTGCCTTCTATCAGATGTGATTTTTATCAACATACCGTTTAGTCACACCGATCACCCCATAAATTTTGCCTCTAAATAATTTACCAAATTCTTCTGCAAAATGTTGACCGCCAGGTCATAGATTGCTCTGTGTCTGAGCTTAAATTATGGCATTATAAATAGAAAGACAGAGCGGTACTCATCCTGGCTTGCCGCCGGCTATGACAGGGTTTTGTTTTATTATTAATTATTATTATTAAGACAATTTATAGAGCGCAGTAAGCATAGTGAAGACTAAAGTCAAAAGCGCTTAACAATGAACATTATAAGATATATTAGACATATGCGTCTTAAGGCACTTGATAAACAAAACAGGGGAGGTCACAATTGTCACGTTCTTCGGGAGAGAGTTCCACAGACTCGGATTGCCCCTCCGGAAGGACCTGTCACCGAAGACAGCCGTCTTGGACGGAGGAGGAACCACCAATTGACGACAGTTGCTTGAGCGAAGCCGCGATCGCCGATCGACCGCCGTAGACTTGATGACCAGGCCCGATAAGTAGCTGGGGCAAAAGGGGTCATACAGCGCCCGAAATGTCAGCCAACAACGCTTGAAGGCTATGCGCTCCGGAATCCTGAGCCAGTGAAGATTATCACGTAGAAACGGTGTCACGTGCTCGTTCCAACTCGAGCCAAAGATCAGACGAGCTGAGACGTTTAGCACCGATTGAAGACGATTTAGTTGGTTGACAGGAAGTCCGAGCAGAACGCTATTACAATAATCTACTCGAGCTAAGACGAGGGCACGGACGAGATTGACGACGACAGGCACCGGCAGGTATCGACGGATCTCCCTGATCCTTCGCAACTGAAAGAAACAGGTACGAATGACGTTGTCCAAAACTTTGGTTTTTGTGGAATGCTGCAAATTTTATTGCATTTGCTTTCACCAGTGAAAAATAAAGGCCTTTGTATTCACCCTCCGATATCAGATTATATATAAATCTATATATATATATAATGTCAGATTATATGTATATATAATCTGTATTAATATATATATATATATATATATATAAAGTAAATATAATATATATATTAAAATTATTCCTATTCAGGTCACAGCATCTCCTTACAAATAGAAGATATATTTAGATACGTACCTGTTTTGTAAGTTTGGGAGAATTTCATTTTAATTTTCATCATAATCATCATCGTCATCATCATCATCATCGTCGTCATCGTCATTATCATCGTCGTCGTCATCCTCTCTATTTGAAAATACGGGCAAAGAATTTGAAAGAAAAAGTGAATATTATTATCTCCTGTATCGTCCATAGCAATGATTACTTTCACAAATGAAATGGCTAGAAGTAGAAACAGACTTATGGAATTGCTGCAATTTGGTTCTTTGCAAATGCACCAGTCAACAACTTCAATAACCGTTCTCGATGTGTCATTAATAGGACACCCTTGCTTGACCGCCAGATAGTAGAGATGGCAAATATCGTTAGAAATGAATATTCGTTACTCTGAATATATTCATTGAAAATATTCGTTAGAAAATATTCATTAGAAAATGTGCATTAGCCGTTAAACGTTACTCTGCTCGTTGGCTGGCAGTGGCGCGACCAAGTGTTGAAGTTGTCAAATTTGAGCGGGGGGTGGGGTTGAGAACTGAAAATGCATGACAGAAACTGCATGTACCAGATATGCGATTTTGGGAGGGTTGCAAAGTTAGCTGGGAGTTCAACCCCCCTCCCCCAACCCTGATGCGACCTTATATAAAAGAATATAGAATAGATAGATATGCTACGGTAGTACGTTTTACATGTGTCTAATAGGCTACTAGGTTTATAGCATTGCGATGCAATTGTTGGTTTAATCTGAACGTGTGACCTACCAGGCACAATAAAATTTAATCAAATATCACGCGTAATCCACAACTAGAATCTTAAAAGAAAAAAAACTTTTAAGTACACAAAGAAAGGAGGAGAAATAGCCTATGTGCTGTACACGTGTTGCAAATTTGATGGAAATATATTTAGGAATTTTTAAGAAATCGTAATTTTTCTGCTGGGGGATTTTGTTCTGGGACACCCTGTATACACTAATAACGCGCGCAAAAGAGTAAAATTCGTTGACGTAATCTAAATTGGATGCAGTAGCAGTTGACTAGTATTGAAACTTCAGCAAATCATTAGTCTGAACCGTTAATGAATAATTCAGTTAATTCGTTAGTCTGCGCAAGTCGTTAGATTCATTATGGGTCCAGTATAGTAGATAATGGAGATGAATGCATGCATGCCAGCTAGCAGCAAAGGGTGGGGAGAAGGAGCTGGGGCAGCTACTTGCCGTGGGTGGGCCACGCTAGTCATCTGCCTGGCGGGAGTGGCGGCAAGCGTGGGAAAAGCAACAAGCAATCCTATGCTCGTAGACTCGTAGTCTCCTATAGGTGGCGCTGCAAATCGTTAGAAATAACGAATGTTTTGAATAAGCCTTGGTCGTTAATATTCATTGGAGCCCAATATTCTTCAGAATGAATATGAATGAATATTTATTTGCCATATCTACCAGATAGGAGGTTGAGGCTGTCGCGGTTTTCACAAACAATACATGAAAAGTAGTTGACAGCAAAATGCTTCGGAATGTCGTTTTCGAAGATTGCTAATAACTGCAAAAATTCCACAAGTAGACACACAAGTGCGTCTCGCGAGAGAGAAACTTTGCAAGTCCGAAGAACTGCAAAGTAATATTTTAAATTCGACCTCTTTTCATAGTCAAGAACTCTTGATTCTCCTCTAAAACAAATGAAATTAGAACTAATGCAGTAAGAAAGTAAAACTCAATTTCAAAATGCAAATTTTTAATTAAAATGTGAATATTTTGCGGAAGTACTGATTTTTTCTCTAATACCGTTTTAAGCGATGTATGCCTATCTCGCCATCTGACGAATACTAGCTGAAAAGAATCATTTGATGAACGATAAACCAGAAATCTGATTAATTCAAATGAAAATTCAACAAACAATTTTGGTGAGGGTTATTAAATTTTATCATTTTCCCATCCAGATCTCTTCCATCGAAGATCGATTTTATAATTCGTTTCCACTCCTATTAGCCAGTCGGCATACCTAAAGACAGAACTGCATCGTGTCTCAGATCTCGATGGTCGACAACGTCTGAGATTGGCCTCCACTGCAGCGCTACTCGTCCCGCGAATGCATCTTTCCACCGCAGGTGATCTCGCATTTCCCGTGGCGGCAGCACTGGTCTGGAATCAGTGGAGTAGCCAGGATTTCCGGAAGAGAGTTTGCGTTCCGATCGTGACCAAAATTTGCAAACCGTTTTCTTATTTTTCTTTGTTTAGGATCTGACAAGCAAAAAAGGTCGTCACCTTCGTATTCTTTCTAATTTTTTCTATTTTCTATAGCACTTAGAAATTTTATCAATCTTCAGCCAGCCAAGCGGAGGCGCTTGACCCACAAAATCGCGCCCGAAAATGAAAAATGTATAAAAGAGCATGTACATTTTTTTCGTAGTCAGCCAAGGGGGATTGTAACCCATAACTCCTCCCTTGGCTACGTCACTGTCTGGAATGTTCTACCACACGCCATTCAACTCTCACCATCACTAGATACGTTCAAGAAGCGCTTAAAGACCTGGCTCTTTCGAAATAGTTATGATTCTGTTTTGACACTGTAATGTGTTCAAGTAGTCCTTCCGGATTAGTCATCACAATAATCTTAACTTTAATAATAATAATAATAATAATAATAATAATAATAATAATAATAATAATAATAATCCTATTAGCCGAAACCTCCGAATCTGTTCTGTTGTTGATCAAAGCTGTCCAATCGTTATAAGTCAGTAAAACTCACTTTCGTTTGACACGAAATCAATCTAATTTAGGTATTATCAAAATAAATAAAATTCGCGTGTGAAAAAATATTTTAAAATAAAATAATTATTCCTCGTGTAGCGTCCATAACGATTCAATTCGCCACCAGGCGAACACAAGCAGAGAAAAAGATCTCGAGGATAGGATAAATATTAACACAAAAATTCTATTTGAAATCTAACGAAATAGCTGCGATTAAATTGAGCAACATTATTTATTACTGTTGGATATCGAATGGCTAACGATAGAAACAGACTTATATAATTGCTGCTAGTTGGTTCTTTGCAATTGCCTTGGTGCAATAATACACAGGAGAGAACATGAGCCTAAGCAGGCCTGCTTAACGGCTGGAGCCAGCTATGGGCATGTGGGCGGAGCCTATCCGCCATATATTTTACGCAAGACATAGGAAAAGCCAGATTGCGTTTTTAAAAAGCCCAGAGAAGCCCGGATTTGAAAACGGGCTCAACAATTCAAAAGTTGCGAAAATTTTCAATCTCGCTGGGATGATTCAGCAAACGTTCGACGATTATTTTAATCAATTATTCCATTATAAATTAAATGAAACAGTATTGATTCGAATGCTATCACCCTTGGATGTCGCCTATCGCAAACGCAATGTTGCACAAGCACCTAGCACAAACACAGAGCAGCAGAAAATGGCGCCGACCAATCAAAACAGTCTCATGAATATTCATGTTCAGTATACAGATTTTGATTGGTAGGCGCCATTTTCTGCTGCTCTGTCTTGAGATGCGCGTTAACAAATATGGCGTGCACAGCTGGCTTCAACATACAGGCTTATGCTGGACGCATGGCAATTGCATCAAACAACACCTTCAATAACTGTTCTCGTTATGCCATTAATAGGACACACTCGCTTAACCGCTAGGAGAGTCCTCTATAGCCGGTGGCAAGCCCTGGTTGAGAAAGGAGGAGCCAAAACACATACAGACACACATAGACGCCCATCGTCTTTGATACGGACGCATCTATAAACAAACACAACACATACACATAACCTAGGTAACCCTGCAAGAGCAATCACAAACAATGCCTGTAGTTGGCAGCAAAATGCTTCGAAATGTCACTTTTGAAGACGGGTTAAAATGTTCGAAACTTCACGCGTAGTCCCATATTTTAAAGAGACGATGATTTCCTGATTTGTGAAGTGCGCTAGTAATTACTGATGAATGTCAGATACAGACTGCGAGGATTTGAAAGTTTTTAATCATGAGCTCTCTACGACTTGCTAACTACAATTCCGCATAAACAATAAACAGTCAAATATATTCTAGTCTTCGTCTTTTGTACTGTAACCTACAGAAAACGAATTGGTTTCCTTTGAAAACAAAATTAGTAAAGAAAATATATAAATTTGAGCGGTAATAGGTGATTGATCCTTCAAAGGGAAGAATTTAGAATCAAGGGTGAAGGGAGAATTTTGAGATGGGAGCCCACGGAAGGGGGTCAGAAATTAAGTTAGCGTATGCTATTAACAAATCTTTAATTGAGAAATCAAGTCTTTTATTGGTGTGGGATTTAAACTACAACTGCCATTATCTTGCTTTTACTGATGCAAACTTATCTCTGATATGTGTTCAAAGTCAATTTTCTAAGTTCTTCCCTTTCTGGTTTCGCAGAGAAATTCAGTAAATGACTGAGTCTCAGAACTGTAACTAAATTACCTAAATAACAAAGAGACGGGAAAACTAGTGCAGCGACTGATTGTCAAATCCTAAATAGTGGCAACTGTTATAATTCTTTTGTATTTGTATTCATTCGAATAGTCAGTTAAACGAGAATATATAACACGAAATCCCTTAAAGTTAAACTAACGCCAACAGCGCAAATTAATACGCCTCACACTCTATGGCTCTCGTGTACCCGTGTACCCTTCTTTCTTCGTGTACCGTGTACCTTCCTATCTCTCGTGTACCCGTGTACCACTCTTCGTGTACCGTGTACCATGTACCGTGTACCATGTACCATGTACCATACCTTTTCTATCCCAGGACCTCTCCTTCACCAAACACGCCGCCTCAGCAATCGGTCCTGACTACTGTTCGGAACGCTATTTATAACGGCGGAAGTCTCTTTTAAATTCACAATTCGCACTGAAACTTCGGCTGTCTTCCTCAGTATTACTCTGGCCGCATGTACCCCGGACTTTATCTCCTTGTACTCCGTCATCCAAGTGTCTGACTTTCCCGGGCTGACACCATGCGTCACCTTTATTGGTACGTCCATCTCCGAACGTGGAAGGACTATTACTTTATCAGCCACTTGTACTCGTCTACAATGAAGCCCTTCTTGCCTGATCGACGGTGCCTTTCTTCTTTCGATATACACTGTGTCAGTTGCGGAGTTTATCCAACACTTGTTTTCCGTGAGAAAGTCCATTCCCAGGAGCACTTCTGTTATTTGTTCGCACACCACGAAGTTCACCTTTCGTCTACACTTTCTTGCGAACTTCACAGGTGTCGTCACCTGTCCCACTACGCTTATCTCACTTCCGTTGGCTGCACGTAGCATCTGTGGTGCTGGTTCTAGTCTCAACCCTTCAGCCATATTAACTGGTAACAGGCTTACCTCTGAGCCAGTGTCTACCAAGCACTTATGCTCCTGTTCGTTAATCACTCCACGAATATACATTGATCTTCGTTTACCTATTCCATTCGTTGTTCGTACCACGCTCCGATTCTCCCCAACTTCCTTAGGTACAGTACGCCCCATTCTTCTACATTCTCCAGACAGGTGTCCTAGTCCTTGACACTTAAAGCATTGTACTCTGCTCTTCCAATCGAAATTCAGGCGATTCGTTCTGTCGCTGGTACCCAATGTCTTAGGCCTTGTAAAGTAAGTAAAGTAAAGTAAAATCTCGTGGATTTCTATAGCGCCTTGGAAAGCAGCACAACAGTAGCTGCTTATTCTTAGGCGCTTAGCCTCTCTTAAAATAGCTATGGGGAAGGTATGTTATCAGCCAGGCAATAGTCAACATCCAAAGGGCAGTGAGGCTAGGTTGTTAGAGCTATGGAGGATATGATTTTAGAAAAGGAATGATTTAAGCTTTGACCTGAAGACTTGAGGAGATAATGCAGGAATTATAGGAAATGAGGAATCAGATTTTATTGTTTTAAAGTGTCCAAGTCTACGGAGGAAGCTGGGATCGAGTTCCAAAGTTCAGGTGAGGCGTATGAGAAGGCACGGTTGCAAATTTTCAGGGATGACTGATTTAGTGGGCGTGACAGAGTGAGGTAAGATGATGAACGTGTGGGTCGAGGAAGCTGAGGGTTAATAGCGATCTAAGGTAGACAGGTTTTGATGACTGAAGTGAGCTATATGTAAGTGTTATTATCTTATATTGGATACGTTCAGTTATTTTAAGCCAATGTAATGATTTTAGTATGGCTGAAATATGGGAGAATTTAGGTGACTTAGTAACAGCACGAGCAAGTGCATTTTGTATTGATTGCAATTTGTAACAGCAATGTCATCTGCTGTCCGCTCTCTAGACTCTGCCTGCTTATTCGTGATACTTCTATTCTGTAACAGGCGTCGCTCCAAATCAGCTTGCCACTTGCTTAAGCTGCTCTTCTGTTCTTCCATGAAGTCTGACACTTGCTTACTCAAACGCTCGTTTACGTCTCCTTCCGTAGTAGTTCGAACGTTTCGTCGGTACTCAGACTGTCTCTGATATCCTCGGTTCTCATCTTCAGTGGCTCTCTTGTAGTTCTCGAGTCTCAAAGCCACTCGGTACGTTTCATCTAATGACTGTGGTTCTCGTTCTCTCACCTTAAGTGACAACTCTCTGTCTATCATTGCTTCTAAGAACGTGTCTCTGGCAATAATCTCTGTGGTATCATTGATCGGACCTGGAAAAGCTAGGGCTACAAGCTTCCTTATGTCGTGCAGAAGATCTCCTAGACTCTCCTTTTCACGTTGTCTTCTACATCGCAACTGTGTGCGGAACGTCTCCTGTTGCGCTTCGAGCCCGTACCTTTGCTTTAATCTC
The DNA here is from genome assembly GCA_018105865.1 of Metaphire vulgaris. Lineage (NCBI taxonomy): Eukaryota > Metazoa > Annelida > Clitellata > Crassiclitellata > Megascolecidae > Metaphire > Metaphire vulgaris. The sequence goes on from JACLAT010000092.1 coordinate 19,669, forward strand.
TCCACTAACTCTTTGTAAGTTACTCTATCTCTAGCCCCAAAGTCCCACAACAACTGTGCTGGACCTTTTCCAACGAACATTGAAGGAATGCTGCTTTATCACTGTTCGTCCATTCATTGTATTGAGCACACACCTCGAATTGTCTGAGGAATGTCTCTAGAGGCACCGAACCATCGTACTTATTCGGTTTCATGGGCATACGTTTCCTAATGGTTCGTGGTCTACTTTCTCCATAACCTGGTCTCACAGGCTTCTGTCCATCAGAGTCTGACCACTCTTCTGTCTCAGCCCAGTAACTTCGCTGTCCACATCTCAATGGCTCTTCCCGTTCTTCCACTTTTACTAATTTGAACCTCGGCGTACCCGAACTCTTTTCCGGTGCTTGAGGTAATTGTCTACGGGCCCGTGCAGCGGTGTTCACTGACTCTGATTTCAATGAACAGGCAAGGTCTACATCTCCATCTTCACCGTCACTGATTCACGACTCAATGGATTCCTTCTTTCTTCAGACAAAGTCTCGTGCCTTATTTTACTGTGGGTACTTTCAGGTGCTCGTCCTTGCCCGAACCCACGGAAACTATCTTCATACGGGTTGTGATGATCAATAGCTCGTCTACGGTGCTCATCCATATTCTATGACAATTCCTGTTCTTCCCAGTGTGAGTCAGAAGAAATGAGCTCGGTAACATCTGTCTCATAACCTGTAGGATCCCTCGTCTCGCTTGGTGCTGTTTGCGCTGCTTCTGCCATCGTGTGGTACCAATTATGTACCGTTGTCCAGTCTTACTTCAACCTTCCTTATTAATCCACTACTCTGAGCCCTACTCAAGAGATTATTTCCTGCACTGTTTCACTCCACTTAACGAATCAATCACACCAATCAACCACTCCAATTCTGCTGTACCCAATATGACACGCCGCAGAAGTGTTTAGTCTCCAAGTGTCTTCCTGGGGATGATCAAGTCTAACCCACTTGAACTGCTCGACCCCACTTATCAGGTCAATCACCCCACTTCTGGTACCAAATATGTGGCGAACCAGGGCCTTCACTACTTAACTATAGCGTTCCCAGGATGCCTAGGCCCGGCTGGCTACAAAGGGGTAATCAATATTCATAAGGACGCGTGGGGTCGACGTAGCTTTTTGGCAAAGGCCTTTCTCTCTATATATATATATATATATATATATATATATATATATATATATATATATATATAGGGCTGACTACTCAGCAGTCTCTCCCTCTCTTCTCTTAATACGCCTCACACTCTATGGCTCTCGTGTACCCGTGTACCCTTCTCTCTTCGTGTACCGTGTACCTTCCTATCTCTCGTGTACCCGTGTACCACTCTTCGTGTACCGTGTACCATGTACCGTGTACCATGTACCATGTACCGTGTACCATGTACCGTGTACCATGTACCGTGTACCGTGTACCATGTACCGTGTACCATGTACCATGTACCATGTACCTTTTCTATCCCAGGACCTCTAGTTCGCCACACACGCCGCCTCGGCAATCGGTCCTGACTACTGTTCGGATCGCTATTTATACGGTTTTGGACAGGCTTGAGTGGGGTGTGCTAACCTCGCCAGCCAATCATAGCCGTCCTTCTCCTGGCTCTTGGCTTTATCCATCTAACCCTCGCCTTCCAGCCTTCCTATACTATTAGGCCACAAACCTCCCACGTATTATTATTATTATGGGACCTCCGGCTATTGTATTGTTAATGGTTCTATCCATAGCGACTACTTAATGGCTAACAGCGCTACCTGGGGACTACCTAATGAACTAAGTGAAGTCAATTCATTCATTCATTCATTCATTCCTTGACAATTTCTATAGCGCTGTAACAAGGCTGAGGCCCACAACAAAAGCGCTTTAACATCTCAACTATAACCCAACCTAAACAGATGCGTTTTTAGTCTCGTGATGAAATGCTCGGGAGTAGCAGCCATGGTGGTCTCATCAGGAAGAGAGTTCCACAAGATAGGATTACCCCTAGTGAAGGATCTCTCTCCGAACTTGGCGGTCTTGGATGGGGGAGGAACGTGAAGTTTAACGCCACGACTCGAGCGGAGCGAAGCTCTCCTGTCATTACCCTGCGGTCATTGCAATATGGAATTGCAATGCAAAAAATCTTCATTGGCATAAATAAGTAAGTAAAAAATCAACCACCCTTTATAAAGGCTCGTAGGCATATATGGGTTAAATAAAACCCCAATTTCATAAACAAGGAAGGTCCGCTTGTACGCGAGGTTAACCGTTAGACGCCATAGCGCCAGCCCCCAGTGGAGGCTGTATCCGTCACTGAGGGTACAGGCCCCGGGGAGAAAAAGATCCAGCCCTCCGTGGGAGACAAGGCCCCTTAGGGTCCATAGGCTCAAAAGGACCCTATTCCCAAAAGGGGCCGTAGATAACATTGGAGGGCGCATCCCCCGTGAGAGACCAAATCCCAATGTAGTCGTAGACCCAAACCGTAATCGTAGGTTCCGTTATGGTGTGCAGCCCCCTGTGGTGGGGGACAAGACCACCCAGTGAGCACATACGATAAATTTTAAATGATTGTCTACACATTCACTTTACATTTTCAGATTTAAGAAAGTGTTAAATGTAATAATACGTACTTTTGCAATAAATCGGGGAAGGATAGTCACTTTCCTTGTCATTTTTGACAGGTTAACAGCTATTTGCGTAATATAACTCATACATTTTGGCGACTGGAACCTCGTCAATAACCTCTATATATGGGAAACTAAAGAGCTCCCCCACCCAAGTCACCTAGTCGGACTACATAGGATGAGTGTATCCCTCGCGATGTCCATTAGCGCAACCAAAAGAGAGGCAGCAGCTGGAGCCTCTCTGATCAGGCAAGACATGTGAGATTTTTGCAGAAACATTAGGTAATTGGTATTTTAAGTTGTAAACTGTAGTTTTTTAAACTGCTATTATCCAACTTTTGAGCGATTTGATGCGGACAATATTGGTGTCAGTAATATCCTGAGAGATTGCATTTGTAATGGCCATAAAAGAACACCTTCTTTAACTAAAGCCCTGGTTTTATAAATAAGGAAGGCATTCCTTGATGACCCTTTCTGCCCCGAGTACTTAACAGCTCTTGTCTGTAAGCCCAAGTCGTCTGATCGGCGCTCGCAGCTTCGATCAAGCAGCCGTTCTCAATTGGTGGTTCCACCCCGTCTACGACAGCAAAATTTGGAGATCGGTCTGTTTCGAGGGGCAACCCTTTGCTTTGGAACTCACTGCCAGCGGACGTGACTAGGGCGACATCTCATGAACTGTTCACTAGGGACCTTAAAACATATTTATTTAACATCTCCTATTAGGGACACTTGTAAAGCGCTCTTGACTTTAGCCTTCGCTATGCGTATTGCGCTATATGAAATTGCCAGAATTAATAATAATAATAATAATTCTGACGTGCCTGCATTTGGCAGAGCCATTGTATTGCTCCTCTTCAAATAACATAATTTGCTAGCTAATTAATTGACCATTTTACTTTTTATGGCCCACAAAATTCATGCACTGTTCAGTATCAGTTCCAGGTGGCGACGTTTCTCATCAACCCCAGATGAAGCGGGAGAGCAGGTTGTCGCAAAGTCTCTATTAATTGTGACGATTGTAACAAGCTTCTGCGAATTCCTGCGACTCGCACTGGTCATTCTAGCTTTTCCGAAACAACCAAAGAGATTAAACGCTTACTAGCGGAGGAAGAGAGGCAAGCGCAATCTGTCAAAATACAGGAGAAAATCAAGGCATAAGTGGTTAAAAACGAAGAGAAGGAAACATAAGCATCAGTTCGCTTTGGAGTAACTGCGACGTTCACAAATAACAAGGCAAAGAATTGACCGTCATGCGTCAAAAATGCAGGAGGATGAACTAAGGAAGATATAGCTGAACAGCGTAGAAAGTAGAAGGAAGACTACAGACTGGCTATACACAGAACACGATAGTTGACTGAAAAGGACAAAAATGATCGTGCAGTCGAATTTGGCATAGCATCTCCTGCTGAACACGGTGCAACCGGCCGAGAAAACGGATACTAATTGACAAAATAGCCTGCTATGTTCATATTCGTGACCTTCGCCGCCTACGTCCTTGCCTAGATACTAAAACTGCCTCCACAATTGCCACCTCAATAGTCCACTCCAAATTAGATTATTGTAACTCCCTCTACTATAACCTTCCCAAAGCCTCTATCAACAAATTGCAATCAATACAAAATGCACTTGCTCGTGCTGTTACTAAGTCACCTAAATTCACCCATATTTCCCCCATACTAAAATCATTACATTGGCTTAAATTAACTGAACGTATCCAATATAAGATAATAACACTTACACATAGCTCACTTCAGTCATCAAAACCTGTCTACCTTAGGTCACTATTAACCCCTCAGGCTCCTCGACCCACACGTTCGTCATCTCATCTCACTCTGTCACGCCCGCTAAATCAGTCATCCCTGAAAATTTGCAACCGTGCCTTCTCATACGCCTCACATGAACTCTGGAACTCGATCCCAGCTTCCATTCGCACACTTGGACACTTTAAAACAATAAAATCTGAGTGTCCGTTTCCTATAATTCCTGCACTATCTCCTCAAGTCTTCAGGTCTAAGCTTATATCCTTCCTGTTTCTTAAATCATTTCCGCCATAGCTGTAACAACCTAGCCTCACTGCCCTTCGGATATTGACTATTGCCTGGCTGATCCCACACCTTTCCTATAGCTATTTTAAGGGAGGCTAAGCGCCTAAGAATAAGCAGCTACTGTTGTGCTGCTTTCCAAGGCGCTATAGAAATCCACGAGATTTTACTTTACTTTACTTTACAATAATTGTTTAATTATTAAACAATAATTGTTTAATTATTAAACAATCAAAATGAAGCTGTCAATTGCTTTTTTAGTTTCACTATTTTGTTTATTCGCGAAAAAATTATGGTTATGAGTTTACCCCTTTAACTAATTGTATATATGCAGTAGCAGCCAAATAGGCCTAAAGGTTAATGTTGAAAATGCTATTCGTTTCGTTTTCACACCCAACATGATATTCAATTCAGTATATTTTCGATTTCTTTTTGTCCGACTCCCATGAACCAAAAAAGAAACTGTGGCCTACTCATGATTATGGCCTTCTACTTTCGACCGATTTTCTTATCAATATGAATCGAGTAGAAATTTGAATTCTTTCCTGTGGAAGATCTTTGTCCAGTTATTCAACTAATTGAATCTATTGGTCTGTCGTTGATGCTGTAATATACGTTCTGTGACCTCGATAGCATTATGCATTTCATTGTTTCACTAATAGTCGTAATTGGCAACTTAGTTTTCAGTCGAGGTAAGTCTTATAAAAGCATCACGTTCTCTGTATATAATAAATATACATTGAGATCAGGTCAGTTCAGGTCTTCGTACTCTAGCTGTGTCCAGATATGGACTTCTCCATAACATCTCTCCAAAGTTCTCTGTTGTTTGCTATTTCTTCCAAAGTCATTCGGTGTCTTCCGTCAGTTTTTCCATTGAGATTCAGCCCTGCCATGTGCAGATCCTCTTCCAATCCGTCCACCCATCGTCTTTTCGGTCTTCCTTTAGATCTTCTTCCCTCTGGTTTGTAGTTGAAAATTCGTTTTGGGTTTCTTATTTCTTCCATTCTGAGTATGTGTCCAGTCCATTTTATTCTTCTTTTTCTGATGACTTTTCCATGATGCTCGGTTGCAGTGTTCTCTCTCTAACTTCTTCATTTGTTATATGTTTTTTGTATCCAATCCTTAGTATTCTTCTAAGACATTTATTTCCTGTTGCTATTAATTTTTTCTCCAGTTCTTTTTTATGGTCCAAGATTCACATCCATAAATTAGTAATGGTATTACACAAGAGTTGAGAATTCTTAGTTTTGTTTTCATCCCAATGTCATGTCTTTTGAAAATTTTGATATGTAGCCTGTTGAAGGATGATCCTGCCATTGCTATTTTTCTTCATTTAATCTCCAAGTCCGAGCCTTCTTTTGCTTCCAATTCACTCCCAAGTAAACAAAATTCTTCACTATATCAATTTATTTTCCGTTGTGTGTGTGATACTATTGGCCATTCTCCAACTTTTTTGTAATTGGCATAATTTTATATATACAAAAGTATATAGATCTGCAGAAATTAACTCGGATCACCACCTTTTTGTGTCAGTAATAAAAGTTAAATTAAGTGGTAAAAAGTGCCAAGGAAAAAGCGTTTCGACACGGAAAAATTAAATGAAATGGATATTGAGATAGATCTTTATAAATTACTATCAACACGAACAGTGGCGTAGTAAAGGGGTTTTGGAGGTTAAACCCCTTGGTTACCCGACCAAAAATTCTTTATTGCCTATTACGTATAATGTATTGTGGGACGCGCCGAAACAGCTAAACAATGAAGGTAAATAATAGGTGACGACATCTTTTTTTCTTGTCAAGTTTAATGAAAGGAAGCAAATAGTTGACGACCTTTTTTACATATGTGAAGGTTAATAAAAGGAAGTAAGTACTAAATAGTGTTGACGACAACCTGTTTTTGCTTGTCAACATTTTTCGAAATTGGGAATGGTGATAACTCCCCACCCCCTTTCGGAAATCCTGGCTACGCCACTGAACACGAACTATACATCAAAATAAGTAAGAAAGAAAGCTGATTAAACGAAGGGCCATACGATGTTTAGTTAAAAATTCTACAAAAGGTTTTAAGGCATACAAAGAACAATATACAAATATACAGCATACTGTAATAGTCTCTAGCAGGTCGAAATGAGATCTGTGTAAACGGATTTGTGATTATTAGCGGCCGAAAGGATGAGATTAGGTCAATTGAAGGCGCTGTATTCGATTGATTCAACGGCGGTCAAAACTCCAGGAACAAGAAGAATACGAAACTGAATGCAGTTTATCTAATCCAGCGGTTCTCAACCTGTGTCGCGACCCCCACGGGGTCGAATGACAATTGCCAGGGGTCGCCCGATACCATCAGAAATATGGGGCTGTCTCTTTTCTTATTATTGTACAAAATTTCCTCAGTGGTAGTTACGACGTACTAGTTGTTTTACTATAATCTTCATTCGAGGATAGACATGGAGACAATAAATTAATAACGATTTCGAACATTTTGATTGTCGTAGCATTGATATTTTAGCAGTTTACATTGTGAACTAAAATAATTTTACCGTTAAGAGGGGAGTCGCCACATCATGGGGAATTGAATTAAAAGGGTCGCGGCACCATAAAGGTTGAGAACCGCTGATCTAATCTAATCTAATTTAATAAAATCATCGACTTCGTTAGCACGCTTCATAAAGCATAGAATCATCATCCGATAACGTACCAAATTTTAACTGGTTAACCTCCTTGGCGTTAGATTAATTGTGTAAATGACGTACCAAAAGCGTTTGATTATTTTTGGGGCGAAACGACGTTATTACTAAACGACGTTATTAGGCCTACTAAAACATTATTGAAGACTCGAGATACGAATGCTTTCGAAATAGAATCCAATAGCTAGAGATATTCATTGGACACCTGATGTTAGTATCATATTCACTCTATTTGTGTCTTTATTTATGTACACATTTACATTTATTTAGCGCCTTATTAGGCCTACTACAATTCAATTCATACGCTAAAACGCGGGAATTTCAAACACAAGCTTATACAGTAAAGTCAATAACTGCAATAAAGGTATTTGAAAGCAAACTTAGACACCTGACGCTAGAATCCGCTCAATTTCATTTATATAGCGCAAATTTATGTAGCGCTTTATTACTACAATTCAATTCATACGCCAAAAGGCGGGATTTTCAAACACGCGTTTATACAGTAAAGTCAATAACTGCAATGAAGGTATTTGAGACCAAACTTAGGCACCTGACGCTAGAATCCGCTCAATTTCATTTATATGGCGCAAATTTATGTAGCGCCTTATTAGTACAATTCAATTCATTTGCTAAAAGGCGGTATATTTGCGAAATCAGTAACTGCCAAGGCAGAAGATTATATAAGTGAATTTTGGTAAAATTGCGCTATATAAATGATAAATGGGCGCTATATAAATGAAAATTACAGGTGCTTTATATTATATTACCTTGAATTTTTGATGAAATAACATTTTAATAATGCATATTTGCGAAATCCGTAACTGTCAAGGCAGAAGAGTATATAAGTGAATTTGTGAAAAATTGCGCTATATAAATGGGCGCTAAATAAATGAAAATTACAGGTGCTTTATATTATGTTACCTTGACTTGGTGATGAAATAATATTTGAATAATGCATATTTGCGAAATCCGTAACTGTCAATGCAGAAGAGTATATAAAAGTGAATTTGTGTAAAAATGCGCTATATAAATGGGCGCTATATAAATGAAAATTACAGGTGCTTTATATTATATTACCTTGAATTTTTGATGAACTAATATTTGAATAATGCATATTTTCGAAATCCGTAACTGTCAAGGCAGAAGAGTATATAAAAGTGAATTTGTGTAAAAATGCGCTATATAAATGGGCGCTATATAAATGAAAACTACAGGTTCTTTATATTATGTTACCTTGACTTTCTGATGAGAAAATATTTGAGTAATGTATATTTGCGAAATCAGTAGCTGTGCCGACAGAAGAGCAGATAACAATGAATTTGTGTAAAAATGCGCTATAAAATGGGCGCAATATAAATTAAAATTGCATATTTTATTAGAAAGGTGTTCCATTACCTGTCCCCGATGCCTACCTCACTGCCAGAGTCAAACTTTGACTGTTTTGATCAACTGAAACTTAGACACTGCAAATTAATATCTTGTTACATTACATTACATCTTGCCCGTATCACGTACGGGGTTAACGCTTTTAGCATGTTTTCTTTGCCCGTGTCACGTACGGGATTAACGCTACGGAGGTTAATATCCGACTGAAATCCAGCATACTAGGACGAACAGCCAGATGATGGCCCATGCCGCGAATGAAGGGCGCCAAAGATGCCAGTTATGAGGAGTGGCAGTAGTGATGTAACGTGAGGGGGCAGAGGCCGCCAACCTGGTACACAATTTTCTTTTTCGAGGGAGAGGGGCGCAAAATAATTGAAACAAATGACTTTCTATGTCTCATTAAATTGGCAAGGACCTCTTTGCTAGTCAGACTTTTTTTAGAGAGTTAAGGATGCAATATGTCTATTTTGCCTCGAGCGCTGCCAACCCACGTTACGCCATTGTCTGCATTACGTAAAATGTGCTGATCGGACATGTCTTTATGAATGTTTAGGCGATCTAAAGGAGTACTGCATCGGTGAATCAGTGGCCATTAGTTGCTCGGAGGATGAGATTTTGTCTATTAAAAGAGCGAGCATTGGCAGACATAATGGCAGTCGATGCTACAGACTCGAGGCAGGCGAAAAGGAATGCATCAACAATGTCACCGAGTCGATGAATGAGCAAATCGAAAACAGTACGCGTATTTCCTTCTCAGTAGCAGAAGAATTCGTGTATGAACTTCATCCAAACTGCTTTGATAGAAATAAAGCTCCTTCTCTAATGTTGAAATATCGATGCTTCAAGAAAGGTCAGCATTTCTTCAACCACTTTAATTGTAAACAAACTGATTGACTATTGATTATATTGATTCGGTGGCGTAGGCACGGGGGTTTTGGAGTTAACCTCTTTTGGTTTCCCGACAACAAATTTTTGTACGTATTATTATCCCGTGGGTGGAGGAACGCTAAAATAATAGCTGATGACCTTTTTTCTTGCTTGTCAATAATAATATTTTTGAATAAGATTTTTTCGAAGTTCGGAATGGTCATTAGGGTGGAGTGAAAAAATGACCATTGGTCATACCGCCCCCGCTTCGGGAAACTCTGGCTACGCCAATATAGGGCTATAGATTGATTTTGATGTAGTCTTTATTTTAATTTGTTGAAGAGAACAATTTGGTTTATATTCTTTCCTTGTCATTATGTTCGTATTACATGCCACAAATTATGTATTTGCTTTTTCATAATTTATAAAATGTTTCCTTTGAGACCTGGAATAATGTTCCAAATGTTAATTATATTAAAACCTGTTTTGGAAGTGAGAGACTCTTTATCTAAAAAGTGCTTTGTGAAACTTTGGTGTTTATGGAATGCAGCAAATTTTTATTTGCTTTCATCGGTTAAAAATAAAAGGTTTATTTTATCCGTCAGATATCAGATTAATTATATTAATTAATTAATTTATTTATTTATATATATATTCGTAAACAGGCCACACCATCTGCTTACAAAATAGAGAATATATTTAGATATGTACCTATTTTGAAATTTTGGGAGAATTTAATTTTCATTTTCATCATCGTCATCATCATCATCATTATCGGCGACGTCGTGGTCATCATCATCATCATCCTCGTCATTCTCTTTATTTGCAAATGTGGGCAAACAATTTGTGGAGCTACAATGACCTGTAGTGTGTTTGTGAGATCCAATCCAATCCAATAACAGTTTATTATTTTCCAAATAAGTGCATAATAACATCAAAATTGTAATCTCGTGTTAACATCATAGTAGTAATAATAACATCATATTAGTATTCTAACATAATAATAGTAATTTCAGTAAGGCTAAGATCATGATGCATAATAGAACATTTACACTTAATTAATTAAATAGAATACAAAGATTGTAGCCTTACTGATTTAACAGAATTATTGCACAAAAATTAAAGAAAAAATCATGAGCATATAAATCAATTTAATATCAAAAAGTTGAAGGTAATAGCATCAGTAATTAATTTGATGATATATGTGAAAAGAACAAAAGAAAACATAGTAGCTCACAATTTCACATGATAAGTCATAGGAAAATAAAAAGATACCAGAATGGAATAAAAATTCCCGCCAGTAGGTATCTTAGGAAGGAGTAAAAAAATTAGTATTAAAGATGTAAATGGTAACATAACAGACACAAATATAAATAAAATGCTAAGGTGGTCAATGATTTGATTTAACATTCACCTGATATGATAAATTTATTAATCTTTTCTTAAGATTCATTTAAGTTTGATATCATTTTTAGTACAGTGGGTAGGCTATTCCAAATTCTGGGTCCAGAACATTTAATAGTGAAGATTCTAGTATTTGTGTGCACATATCGCTCTGCCTCTTCGATCTGTCGGCTGCGTTCGACACTGTGGATTATGACATCATCATCCGCCGTCTTGAACTCACATACGGCATCAAGGATACTGTTCTCGTCTGACTGCGTGACTACCTTACTGGTAGATCGCAGTCAGTCTGCTGGAGTGGCCACATGTCTGTCCCTCGCCAGGTTCTCTGCGGCGTGCCTCAGGGGTCTGTACTTGGACCCCTGCTGTTTGTCCTCTACGTTGCAGACATTGGCCAAATTATCAAGTCGTGTGGTCTCGAAGCGCACTTCTACGCCGACGACGTCCAGATGTATTCCTTCTGCCTTCCGAAGGACACAGAGCGGCTTCGAGCTCGCATCAGCGACTGTTTTATTAAGATCAAGCAATGGACTGTTTCAAACCGTCTTGCCTTAAATCCCTCCAAGACTGAGATACTGTGGATTGCGACCTCTAGAAAGAATCATCTGATCAACCACGCACCGTTCTTAATTGATGGGGTACATATTACCCCGTCCACTGAAGTGCGCTTTCTGGGAGTGTTAATCGACGAATCGTTAACGTTTTAATGGACACGTAAGTAATGTGTCTCGATCCTGCTACTGTCAGCTCAGGCGGATTAGAGAGATTCGTCGCCACCTGCCAACCTCGTTTTGGTCCGTGCATTCGTCCTCTCAAGGGTCGATTACGGCAATAGCATTCTTCTGGGCCTTCCTGCTAGCCAGCTGGACCGTCTACAGATGGTACTCAATGCCTCTGCCCGAATGATCTTCGGAGTTAGATGGAGTGATCATCTCACCCCGCTGCTGAAAGACAGGCTTCATTGGCTACGCATTCCAGGACGTATAACCTATAAGCGATGTTGGCTAACATCTCGAGCTTTGTATGATCCAACTTTCCCCGGCTACCTCGCTGAACTAGTTCATAGGCCTTCGTCTACTGACCGTCGTCATCAGCTCCGATCTGGACACAGTGTTAAGCTGCTTGTTCCCCCTCCCGCCAAGACCGTGCAACTTGGCGAGAGGTCCGTTACGCATGGGAACCCTATCCTCTGGAACGACCTACCTAACAACGTGTCCATGGAAACTAACTTCGAATTGTTTGCAAAGAAACTTAAGACGCACTTGTTTGATATATCGTATATGCGCAGAGTGTAAAGTGCTCTTGACTTTGGCATTCAGCTATGATTATTGCGCTATATAAATTGACTTTTAACATAACAACATAAGGAATTGTAAATTTAATATGATTTCTTATATTGTGTGAGTGTAATTTATTGATAAATGTGAAGAATTCATGCTTATAGAAAGTTAAAGGCAATAGATTATTGGAATATTTAAACATGAAAATAGCTGTTTGTTGTTTGTATATATTAGCAATATTGAGTATATTTAAATTCAAGAATAAATTTGAGGTACTGCAGTATTGGTGTGCAACTGTGCATTTCTTATTAGCCTATTGGCTTTATTTTGGATTTTTTGATAAAAACACCTTATAACGAAGGCAAGCAAATTTAGAGCAAACAATAATAAAACTCCCTGCAAAGAATGATTGCCACTTGAAAGAAAAGTGAATATTATATTAATTATTATCTCCTGTATCGTCCATAGTAATGCAGTTCGCCATCTGGCGAACATAAGCAGAGAAGCTCTTTGTGGTATGGCTAAACATAAACACAAAATTCTGACCGAATTCAAATGAATTAGTCGCGATTAATATATGCAATATTATTTATTTCTTTTGCAAATGGAATGGCTAAAGATAGAAACAGACTTATAGAATAGCTACTATTTGGTTCATTGCAATTGCATCAAGAATCAAGAAGCACCTTCAATAACCGTTCTCGATATGCCATTACTAGGACACACTCGCTTAACCGCCCCATACATGTAGGAGGTTCTGGTCTATTTCACAAACAATGCTTCGGAATGTCGCTTTCTAAGATCTCTAAAAATTGTAAACGTTGACCCATAAAAGTGAGTTTCGTGAGATCGAAGACGAACTGCAACGTAATAGCGCAGTGATGGGGACACATTTTTATCCGAGGGTCACAAAAGTGTATGCGATGAAAGCCGAGGACCGCACAATTTTTTCGGCATCTAGAATTAAAGTTTTAAGTAGTTTCCAAAACGATTTTAACTGGATGTATTATATACTGTGCAATGTTAAGTATTTATTAATAAGCCAAGACTATCAAGTCGAAGAAAAGTTAGTAAATATTAAAATCATCATTTCTAGTTAACGATCAAGTGCCAAAGTGTAAATCAAATTAGAATGCTGAATTTTCCATTAAGGTGTTGCCAAATAATTCTTATGTTTTAGAGGGCTGCACATTAATGTAGTATCTCTCGATGACGGGGGCCGCACAAAAGAGCTTCGAGGACCGCATGTGGCCCGCGGGCCGCGCTTTGCCCATCCCTGTAATAGCGTAATAGTTTATTCGGCCACTTTTCATAAGCAAGAACTCTTGGTCTTCCTCTGAAACAAAAAATACAACTAATGCAATAAGAAAGTGAAACTCAATTTCAAAATGCAAAAATTGCTATTTACTGTAAATGTGAAAATTTTGTGGAAGTGCTGATTATTCCCCTCAAATACCGTTTTAAGCGATGTAGGCCTAAGTCGCTTTCTGACGAGTACTAGCTGAAAAGTATCATTTGATGAACTATAATCCAGATATCTGATTGAATCGAATGAAAATTCAACAAACAATTTTTGTGAGGGTTATATATCATTTTCTCATCAAGATCTCTCCCGTCGGAAATCGACATTCTAATTCATTTCCACTCCTATTAGTCAAAACCATCTCTAATGATATGTTCTGATACCAATAAAATCAGTCCAACGGTTATGAGTCAGTAAAACTCACTTTTGGATGACACGAATATAATCTAAATTAGGTATTATCAAAATAAATGAAATTCTTATTTGAAATAGACTTTTATGAAAATAATTATTCCCTCGTGTAACGTCCATGGCGATGCAAATTCGCGTCCGAAAATTAAAAAATTCATGGAAACAAGTTTTAAAAATGTTCGTCCACGCCCAATGCAGTGGCGTCATTTCACACTTTTCTTGAAGGGGCGAGAAATTTTTTTTGCAATTTTTCAATTTTTTAAAATTTTTTTTGAATTTTTCCAATTTTTCGACCTGACGAGTTTGCAAAAAAGTTTACGACTTTTTTTGCTTGTCAGTCCTTTTTTACGATTAGTTACCTCAGATTACTCGACATCAAAGACATCAAGCGCTCCTTTAGGGCTTTAGGGGCTGCTGACCTTTTTGCCCCACCCCAATGCAAATGACGTACCTGTTTTCCTGTTTTTAGCACATTAATACATTATAAATTAATATTTTCATTTCCTTGGGGGGCCGTGGCCCCCAGCCCCCAAAGGACGCCTCTGCCCCAATGGGGTTTAACCCTTTGGCAACGCCACTGACGGGACCTACCTTTATCTTACCTATGTCTACTTTGCCTCGGGCGCTGCCAACCCGCGTTACGCCATTGTCTGCATTACGCAAAATGTGCTGATCGGACGAGTCTTTATGCATGTTCAGCCGATCTAAAGGAGTACTGCACTGACGAATCAGTGGACATTAGCTGCTCGGAGGATGAGATTTTGTCTATTAAAGGAGCCAGCATTGGCAGACATAATGGCAGTCGATGCTACAGACTCGAGGCAGGCGAAAAGGAATGCATCAACAATGTCACCGAGTCGATGAATGAGCACATCGAAAACAGTAAGCGTCTTTCCTTCTCATTAGCAGCAGAATTCGTGTATGAACTTCATCCAAGCTGCTCTGCTAGAGATAAAGCTCCTTCTCTAATATTGAAATATCGATGCTTCAAGAAAGGTCAGCAATTCTTTAACCACATTAATTGTAAACAAGCCGACTGAGCATTGATTATACTGTATTGATTGATTTTGAAGTTGGTTGAATAATTTTAATCTTACTTTTTCCTTAGTTAATTATAGTTAATTATAATTACTAAAGTGATATCTTTATTTAATTAAATATTTAATTTATTGCCTTATTAGGCATATACAGTTATAGGGCCTATGGCCTGTTAGTGGCCGGCAGCAAAGTCTCCTAAGTCAAACGGCATTGTCTGTTTTAGTTTTCAAGTGTAACCATGATCCTATTCCTGTTTTATTGTCATTTATCTTTGCTTTTATTGTTATTTTTATCTTAATCTAATTTTTATTTTTATTTATAATGTAAAAATAAGAATGGGCCTAGAAGTAAATCAGTTGTGAAAACTGCCGAAGCTGTCTCTGTCGCTGAACCATGCACGAAAGTTACCAAACGTACAAGACAAGGCGTGCAACAGCCGACAGCTACAGATCAAGAGCCCTCAACATAGGCTCAGCATGAAAATCGTCCTTAGCGCAGGATGACAGCAGTACAAGCACGTACTGGCAACATTGCAAAAGTCTAGTGGAAACCAAAAGTGGCAGTGAATCCGACCCGACAGTACTGTCTGTAAATTATACTGTACCTGGGGAAGGATGAGACCATGGTTGATAGTCCTGGTACACACGTTTTGATGCAACATATGCAATCACACCTAGGACCTGGTTACAACGTGACTATGGACAGCTTTTTCACAAGTAGAGAGCTTGCAGAGAAGTTACTGGAGAAGAGAACCTCTCTGGTTGGAACAACCAGAGCAAACAGAAGGGAAAGCCTCACACTGGTGAAACTTCCTCTACACGAGTCAGTTTTCTACAGCAGTTCTTCACTCAACTTGACCGTCTACCAGGCAAAGCAAAACAAATCCATATTGGTTTTGTCAACCCTTCACAAATGGGCAGCACGACAAGGAGATGGAAAGAAAAAGCCTGACACAATTCTCTATTACAACAGAAGTAAATGCGGTGTTGATATGCTTGACTATTATGTGTCGAGAAATGAGCACCAAAGCAGCTTGCAGAAGATGACCACTGGCTATCTTGTTCAAAATTCTTTATCTAGCGGTGAATATGCATGGGTTATATGCAGGCTGCTTCTGTTTGAACTGTCTAAGCAGCTCAAGGAAAGCGAAGCTTACAGGAGATCTAGCGCAGCAGTTGATAGTTCTTCAGTCAGTGGCAAGCTGAAGGAGAGAGTGGCGTGTGAAGTTGGAGCAAATTGTAAGCGTAATCGTGAAACGACTAAGTGTACTCAGTGCAAACGACCAGTTTGCAAACAGTGTTTTGCAGCTATTCGTGCCAGATGTAAATTAGCGTAGGCGTTGTATGAAATTTGTTGTCAATTGACTGTGATCAAATGCTATAATTGATAAGTATTATAACATGACTTTTAAAAATAAATTATATGTTTATTTATAACTAAGTTATATTACTAAGATAAGCTTCTTTTATTAGTAATGATAACACCGTAATTGCATTTATTGCTGTTGCACTATATAGTGTTTCCACATAGGTAGCTTCATAGTGAAACCCGATTGCGTCAATTGACGCAGTTGGGCCTTCGAGGTATATAGACATCGTTCAAGCACTAGCGAAGTGTCTGGAAAGAGTTTATGTGCAATTTCTTATAGCTTGGGTCGAAAGAGGAAAAGTCAAATTTTTTCAGAATTTTCCGATGTAAACTCTGACCATGGCATTAATCAAAAATGTCAATTGCGTCAATTGACGCACTTGGTCCTTCTAGTGTTAATGCAGATGAACGGAATTCATTTGCTAATTAAACGATAACCACAATATCAAACTGCTACTTTACCTAGCATCAATTCCTGAACTATGCATTTAATAAAAATTAAGAAGACGTGCATAACACAGACTGCAATATAGCTGAGACAACAATAGGCCTATAGAATATTTATTAATTAACAGCCTATAATATTAGTAAAATTCATTTTTAAAGAAATAGATGAAATACTTTGATTTCCAAATATTAATTTCAATACATATCTCATTGATTCAACCAGCTGTAAGCATTTGCGTCAATTGACGCACGTGGGCCTTCTAGGTAGAAAAAATTCCGGTCCTTCTAGTGTTAATTATAATTATTATTTATAATAATTATAATAATATATAATATATAATACATATATAATATATAATATAATTATATTATTGTACATTATAATATACTAGGTGTTTACCCGTCAAAAATGACGGGGAGAGTGGCTGTTTTGCCACCCGATTTTGCGCAAATGCAATAACATTTTGCACAATTAATTGTCCTTAACTCGCCGCCTTTTCCCTTTTCCTTCAACCGAATTAACGCCCATTCGCATACTTTACCCTAAATTGAAATAGTGGAAATAATCATATAGTGAGTAATGTTAGAATGATACTAGACTTTATCGTCACTCCTATATTCAAAAAGGGTAACCGTGGGGAGCCAGGAAATTATAGGTCAGTGAGTCTGACCTGTATAATATGTAAAGTTCTGGAAAAAATAATAAAAGCAAATATATTGGACCATCTTATGAGACACAAGATTTTAAAGGATAGCTAGCATGGGTTTATTAAAGGAAGATCTTGCTTAACAAACATACTAGACTTTTAGAGGAGATTCATGACAAGCTAGACGATGGAAAAGCAGTTGATGTAATATACCTGGACTTTGCAAAAGCATTCGATAAAGTACCTCATTCAAGACTGGCAATCAAGCTTCAGGCCAGTGGAATTAGAGGTAAAGTTCTTGGATGGATAAAAAATTGGCTTCAAAACAGTTGACAGAAGGTAGGCATAAGAGGCAAGTATTCAGATTGGGCTGAGGTCATAAGTGGGGTGCCACAAGGTTCAGTGTTGGGACCTCTATTGTTTTTAATATACATCAACGACATCGATGATGATATAATGTCAAAAATTTCAAAATTTGCTGATAACACAAAACTGTGTGGACAGAGTGATAGTGAAGCAGAAGCAAAAATTTTACAACAAGACTTTAATAGACTATCCCAGTGGTCGGCAGATTGGCAAATGCTTTTTAATACAGATAAATGCTCGGTGATGCACATTGGGAAGAAGGGAACAGATCATGAATTTAAGTTATGTGGGAAGGGACTAAAAGTTACAAACGAGGAGAAAGATCTAGGGGTCATCATGCATAACAGCTTAAAGCCATCTAGGCAATGTGCAGAGGCAGCTAATAAGGCCAACAAAATTCTAGGTATGATCAAAAGAACGATAGTGAGCAGAGAGAAGGATGTAATAATAAGACTTTACAAGACATTGGTACGTCCACATTTAGAGTATTGTGTTCAAGCATGGTGTCCATTCCTGAAGAAAGACATAGAGACCTTAGAAAGAGTGCAACACAGAGCAACAAAGATGATCAAGGGATATCATAAACTAACCTATGAGGAAAGGATAAATCACTGTGGATTGACAACCCTGGAAAAAAGAAGAGAGAGAGGGGATTTGATCGAGACATACAAAATACTAACAAACAAAGTGGAAATGCCAAGAGAAAGATTTTTTACAATGAAGCAGTATGATCGAACCAGAGGAAACAGCATGAAACTGTTCAAGAAACGGGTTGGGAGACATAAACAGCATTTTTTTAGTGCAAGAGTGGTGGACAGATGGAATGAACTGGATGAGGGGATAGTAACGGCTACAACTGCAAACGAGTTCAAAATAAACCTCAGTAGTTTAGGATATTAGATTGGACGGGAACAACAGTGGTTCTCACACAGGGCAGTCCCTACTGAACCACTTTAAACCTTGTTATATTATATTATATTATTATCGACATTCGCCTCTAATTGAATTTACTAACATCCAGTCGTCGAAATTGAAATCAATTGACTGATACCTAATAAATATATCTACAAGATTTGGAACATATTATGAATAAATTAGTTAAATGAGAGTAGGAAGTCTATTCAAAATTTATTCTATTCGACCGTGTGCGCTTCTTCTGAGTTGAAGACTAAACTGCCTCTAATTGGAAAATCAATTTCATAACCGAAATTTTTGATGATTTGGTAAGTTGATGTTCCCCTGATAGTATCATGCTAATTTCGTCTGCATATTTTGATTCATTTAGATATATCTGAGGCCAGCGAATCATCAGGCTATACGGCGTTATATATACTTCCTGGTTTTGCGGCTGTTTTGCTCTTCGCCATTGCCTCTATTGGCTGCTTATTACATCAAAGACGCAAGTATCAGACAGGTAAGAATAAAGCAGCGGTTCTCAAACTGGGGTCCGCGGTCCCATAAGGCCATAAGACCCGCCAAGCAGTTTCAGGGGGACTGTGGAGGGATCAATCAATCAATCAATCTGTTTATTAGTATCAAAGTCAGAACCAATGATCGTAAATATCACAATTCAATATAGGAAAAAAGTTGTAAAGACAAATGTTAAAATATTTAATATTTCGATATTTGATAAGTTAGATATTTGATATCACTTGATATTTTGATATTTGATCACTTTCTCAAGATACCTCACCAAGACAAAGCACACTGATGGCTCTAAGAGTGCTGATTACATTAGAATTTAAATTTGATTAATAAGATTTGCGATTTTCTGATTAAATATTTGATTGACAAAACAGGTAGCTTATGTGTTAGTTACAGTTAATTTAAAATTCAAATTGTATAAGGTCCGCGTGTCATAATAACAATTTCTAAGGGACCATCACGCAAGAAATCCTAAAAAGTTTGAGAACCGGTGGTTTAACGTGATTTCTTAAATCTAAACAATAGCATCAAATTAATTTAATTCCATATGACTTCATCATTTCTGTGCCATTTTAAAGGCATACCATTCTGCTCTGCCCATTTACTTTAATTCTTTAATGCCTAATGTCCACATAGGCAGTCATATGCAAAAGCAACTAACAGAAGAGAAACTAGTTGCTTAGAAATCTCACTGTCTTTTAAAATTTAAACAAGACATTGTTCTCTGGAATAATTTGCAACAGAGATTCAATAGAGGTGTTAGTCCTTGGTTTGGCGCCGGCTTTAAGGACTCCATAAGGACAAATTACAAGTCTTGGTCCTGGCCTTGAGGGTTGAGTCTTTGGTCCTAATCCTAACCTTCAATGTCGAGTCCTTTATCCTGGTCCGGGCCTTGAGGATTGAGTCCTTTTTCTTGGTCCTGGCTTCAGGGTTGCGTTCCTGTTCCTGTCCTGGAGCCTGACGGTTGAGTCTTTGTTAACACCCCTGTTATTCAATTAGCTGCTGAAATGGCCAATTCCGATGATTGTAAAAAACACGTATTGTCATATTTGACATGATATAGTAAACATTGATAATTAGAATGGAAACACTCGAATATTATAATTTGTTAACGGTGATTCGTTTTCGGTTAATCTATTTTCGATACGAATAGTTTCGCGGACTTTCGCGCGATAAATTTTATCACGCAATTACTCGAGCTGTTATTCCCACATGATGTCGTTTGTGATATTGACAGGTGGTAGCAGCAGCAGCAACAGAGAAAACGCACTCGACGCATATCCAGGAAGTCATCCTCGTCGACAACAAGTGGTGACCAGACGTCGCTCTGAAAGTGACAATGGATCTTTTGAATACGAGGACTACGATTGTCAAACTGGCGAGAGTTATAGCTACGTACGGAATACGGGACCTTGAAAATAAGTTGTCGACTTACACTATATCTTTATCAATATATCGACTTTCTTCACGTCGTTCTGGAGTTTACAGTCAATCGTTCGCCCGTTGAGAATCTGCCAAGGTCATCCGTTTAATCGGTTGCTGCATGAAAGTCAACGGAGCGGCGATTGACTGCTACTCTGGACATCGTTGAATCTCCATCTTCGTCAGTCTTGTCGACTTCGGGAACGAACTATTCTCTCGGGAGACCGCTTCTTAGGATTACACTGGCCGATGCTACGCACGGAGAATTCTTACTTTCAACTTGCGGATTCTCAACACCTACTCCCGTTACTCGTTGGCGTGTCAATGTTGCTGAACTATTTCTAGGAGGGACCGCTTCTTAAGGACTCAATACCGGATTTCTTTACGGCGGCGAAGTTCTTGTTACCATCTAAGTGGATTTTTAACATCGTCCCCTTCTTACCTTCATTGACATGTCAGCGTTGTCAAAGCGCTTTTGACTTTGGTATTTTCACTATGCTACAGCGCTATATAAATTGTCCAATTAATAATAATAATAATATATCCTATTTGGAATATACTGCGACGAATGGATAGACTATGTTTCTCGATAAATATGAACTCGTGACCTGAATTTCAAAACTTGTCAAATGTACAAATTCAAGTTACGATATTTTATAGAACTTGCTTCCATCATGAATTTTATCGGGAACCTTCATTCATCTGAAATATTGTGTTATATTTTAAATATTCAAGTGAAATGTTATGATTGATGGCTACTGCTTTATTTTTATTTGTATATTTTAGACCCCTGCACGGGCCGACTTATGGCAGCCCGGCCCGGCCCGGCCCGTCACTCTTTTGGCCCGGCCCGGCCCGGCCCGTTTCATTGCTTTTTCTTTAGGGTCCGGCCCGTTTCGGCCCGCCAAATTTCCGGCCCGGCCCGGCCCGGCCGGCCGGCCGGCCCGGCCCGGCCCGGCCCGGCCTGCTCATTTGCGATTACAATAATTGTAATCGCAAATGAGCAGGCAACCTAACTTTTGGGAAATCAGTCATGATTCAGTTGACATTTTAATAACAGTCTTCTTACTAAAATGTAGTGTCTACTGAAAACAACTCATAATGCAACAAAATTGAAGCCGATCGATAAAGTTTAAGCATTAGAATGCAAAAATAGTATGTTTTCAATGGTGTCCGTGTCCAAAGCAGTGCGACGCTGTGTAATGGTTGCCCCAGCTGTACTAAATGACCGTTCACTGGCAGCACTGGACGCTGGAATTGCAGGGATTTGCCTTGCCACACTGTTCTAGAATGTCTGTCTGTCTGTCTGTCTGTCTGTCTGTCTGTCTGTCTGTCTGTCTAAAGATTTCCACGTAGTGACGAAGAGAAGGCGAGGGCAAGGAGATCAAAGTATTTAAAACAATACATTCAAGCGATCCTGGCACTACACAGGCCCCAACGCTAGTCATTAGAATACATATCTGGACAAGAAGGACAATGCGTATTGCGTAATGCTAATATAATCGGTCAGACTCTGCCTTTGAAGACTCTACGGGATTAGAATTTCTACTCCCCTACATTACTTGCCCCAAATTATTACGTCATTTTATCTCTTGTGCGTTGGCACAGTTTCATATCTGATGACTCCATTTATACATTTTACTGCATATCACTATAGGGGAGTTATTACATTTCAGAGGGTGTTAATATTCTTCGTAGAATAAAGAGGTGGGGAGTATTTATTACACGTAGAAAGATGACTGGGTGATTCATCTTTAGGGGGATTCATTTTAATTCGTTATACCGGAAACAATTGGCAAGTTCCTTTGATCGGGGGTTCCTTAATGGGTTAAACAGAGGACGGGCCGACTTATGGAAGCCCGGCCCGGCCCGGCCCGGCCCGGCCCGCCACTCATCCGGCCCGGCCCGGCCCGTTTTATTTGGCAATCTTTTGAGCCCGGCCCGGCCCGGCCAGGCGGGCAGGCCGGGCGCCTGGCCGCCCGGCCCGTGCAGGGGTCTAGTATATTTCGTGTTACACTAGCCATACAGAGAACTTCTCTATAGTCATGGGCACTAATGACACATTTCTTGGAAAGTATTATAACCAAGGCTGTCTAATTTGATTCGTTTATCAAATCGAGTAAGTATATAAATAAAAGTCAAATGAGTCTAAATAAATTAGCTCATCAGAAAAATTATACGAATCGCTGTTTTGTTTTCATTTTTGCCTTCTATCAGATGTGATTTTTATCAACATACCGTTTAGTCACACCGATCACCCCATAAGTTTTGCCTCTAAATAATTTACCAAATTCTTCTGCAAAATGTTGACCGCCAGGTCATAGATTGCTCTGTGTCTGAGCTTAAATTATGGCATTATAAATAGAAAGACAGAGCGATACTCATCCTGGCTTGCCGCCGGCTATGACAGGGTTTGTTTTTATTATTAATTATTATTATTAAAACAATTTATAGAGCGCAGTAAGCATAGTGAAGACTAAAGTCAAAAGCGCTTAACAATGAACATTATAAGATATATTAAACATATGCGTCTTAAGGCACTTGATAACAGATCAGGGGTGGTCACAATTGTCACGTTCTTCGGCAGAGAGTTCCACAGACTCGGATTGCCCCTCCGGAAGGATCTGTCACCGAAGACAGCCGTCTTGGACGGAGGAGAAACCACCAATTGACGACAGTTGCTTTGAGCGAAGCCGCGATCGCCGGTCGACCGCCGTAGACTTGATGACCAGGCCCGATAAGTAGCAGGGGCAAAAGGGGTCATACAGCGCCCGAAATGTTAGCCAACAACGCTTGAAAGCTGTGCGCTCCGGGATCCTGAGCCAGTGAAGATTATCACGTAGAAACGGTGTCACGTGCTCGTTCCAACTCGGGCCAAAGATCAGACGAGCTGAGACGCTTAGCACCGACTGAAGACGATTTAGTTGGTTGACAGGAAGTCCGAGCAGAACGCTATTACAATAATCTACTCGAGCTAAGACGAGGGCACGGACGAGATTGACGACGACAGGCACCGGCAGGTATCGACGGATCTCCCTTATCCTTCGCAGCTGAAAGAAACAGGAGCGAATGACGTTGTCCAAATGTCCGACAAACGATGTTGGTAGACCATCTAAAAAGTACAATATTTTATGAAACTTTGGTTTTTGTGGAATGCTGCAAATTTTATTGCATTTGCTTTCACCAGTGAAAAAAAGGCCTTTGTATTCATCCTCTGATATCAGATTATATATATATATATATATATATATATATATATATATATTTATATATATAATGTCAGATCATATGTATATATAATCTGTATTAATATATATATTATATATATATAATTATATATATATAATATATATATTAAAATTATTCCTATTCAGGTCACAGTATCTCCTTACAGAATAGAAGATATATTTAGATACGTACCTGTTTTGTAAGTTTGGGAGAATTTCATTTTAATTTTCATCATAATCATCAACGTCATCATCATCGATTCATCGTCGTCGTCGTCATCATCATTATCATCGTCGTCGTCATTCTCTCTATTTGAAAATACGGGCAAAGAATTTGAAAGAAAAAGTGAATATTATTATCTCCTGTATCGTCCATAGCAATGATTACTTTCACAAATGAAATGGCTAGAAGTAGAAACAGACTTATGGAATTGCTGGAATTTGGTTCTTTGCAAATGCACCAGTCAACAACTTCAATAACCGTTCTCGGTGTGTCATTAATAGGACACCCTTGCTTGACCGACAGATAGTAGAGATGGCAAATATCGTTAGAAATTAATATTCGTTAGTCTGAATATATTAATTGAAAATATTCTTTAAAAAATATTCATTAGAAAATGTGCATTAGCCGTTAAACGCTACTCTTCTCGTTGGTTGGCAGTGGCGCGACCAAGTTATTATCCAGGACAATTTATATAGCGCTGTACGCATGGTTTAAAATCCAAAATCAAAAGCGCTTTGACATCGCTGACATGCCAATGAAGGTCAGAAGGTGGCGATGTTAACATCCACTGTGATGATGGAAAGAACTTTGCTGCCGTGAAGAAGTCCGGTGCAAAGTCCTCTAGAAGCGGTCCTTCAAGGAAAACTGTAGCCCCATTGACATGCCAACGAGGAGCGGAAGATGATGTTGAAAGTCCGCGAGTTGGTAGTAGGAGTTTCTCCGTGCGGATCTAACCACCGTGAAAGTTCCTGAAGAAGCGGTCCTCTGCAAGGAGATAGTTCCGTCGTCGATATCGGCAAATCCGACGAAGATGGAAAATCCAGCGAAGTCCAGAAACGACACCCAACCGCAAATCCGCCGAATTTTCACGCAGCAGCCGATGCGGCTGACTTTGGCGCACACCCGACGGACGGCGACTGACTTGAACTTCCAGGACACGTGTAAAGGTAGAGGACAGCACGAGACACGTCGGAACCGAAGAGCGGAACGCCGTCCTCGCGAATATGAATGATCGAGCGAAGCCCGGAACGACCGTCGATCAGTCGCATGGCGCTATAACAATAGCCAACATGGCGACGTCCTGCACAAGCGGTGAGACCGACTCGAGGCTTCCGAAACGACGCGAAACAGTAGAGGACAGCCAAAACTCCTCAGAAAACCGACGGACTCGAACAAATCTTCATCTCCGGCGCAAGATTCACGCACGGAGCGTCAGAAATTCCGTCGAACAACGACGAAACGTGGCATGCACAAACGCATGCAAGGCAGCCATAGATAGGCGCCATATAGTGTTGGGGTTGTCAAATTTGAGCGGGAGGTGGGGTTGAGGACTGAAAATGCATGACAGAAACTGCATGTACCAGACATGCGATTTTTGGGAGGGTTGCAAAGTTAGCTGGGAGTTCAACACCCTTCCCCTCAACCCTGATGCGACCTTATAGAAAAGAATATAGAATAGATAGATATGCTACGGTAATACGTTTTACATGTGCCCAATAGGCTACTAGGTTTATAGCATTGCGATGCAATTGTTGGTTTAATCTGCACGTGTGACCTAACAGGCACAATAAAATTTAATCAAATATCATGCGTAGTCCACAACTAGAATTTTAAAAGAAAAAAAACTTTTAAGTACACAAAGAAAGGAGGAGAAATATGTGCTGTACACGTGTTGCAAATTTGATGGAAATATATTTAGGAATTTTTAAGAAATCGTAATTTTTCTGCTAGTGGATTTTGTTCTGGGACACCCTGTATACACTATTAACGCGCACAAAAGAGTAAAATTCGTTGACGTAATCTAAATTGGATGCAGTAGCAGTTGACTAGTATTCAAACTTCAGCAAATCATTAGTCTGACCCGTTAATGAATAATTCAGTTAATTCGTTAGTCTGCGCAAGTCGTTAGATTCATTATGGGTCCAGTATAGTAGATAATGGAGATGAATGCATGCATGGCAGCTAGCAGCAGAGGGTGGGGAGGGGGAGCTGGGGCAGCCTCTTGCCGTGGGTGGTCCACGCTAGTCATCTGCCTGGCGGGAGTGGCGGCAAGCGTGGGAAAAGCAACAAGCAATCCTATGCTCGTAGACTCGTAGTCTCCTATAGGTGGCGCTGCAAATCGTTAGAAATAACGAATGTTTTGAATAAGCCTTAGTCGTTAATATTCATTGGAGCCCAATATTCTTTAGAATGAATATGAATGATTATTTATTTGCCATATCTACCAGATAGGAGGTTGAGGCTGTTGCGGTTTTCACAAACAATACATGATCAGTAGTTGACAGCAAAATGCTTCGTAATGTCGTTTTCGAAGATCGCTAATAACTGCAAAAATTCCACAAGTAAATGTAAATGTAATGTAAATGTAAATGTAATTAGCTATTTATATTGCGCCTAATCAATAAATGTTAGCAAGCGCATTACAATTAATGTCAATTATGTTAATTATTATATGCACAATTAAACAGGTGTGTCTTCAAATTTTTACGGAAAGCGACGGGCGACTTTATGCTCCGTAGCGCTGGTGGAAGGGCGTTCCAGGCATGGGGTCCGGCGTACGAGAAGGCTCGTTGCCCCATGACTGTCCGAAGACGAGGTTTCTGGTATTGGCTAGTAGATGCTGATCGTAGGCCTGGTCTACCAATGGCGGTTGATGTTGGCTGGAGCAGATCGGCCAGATAGGTCGGACAAAGGCCATTCTGTGCACAGAACATCAGCGTGCATAGTTTGTGTTGTATCCGTGACTGGACTAGAAGCCAATGAAGTTCGCGAAGCGCTGGAGTGACGTGGTCTCGAGGTTTTAGGTCCAGCACCAGACGTGCAGCAGCATTTTGTACGCGCTGCAGGTTGGCCAGTGTAGACTTTGGGAGGCCGGCAAGAACAGAATTACAATAGTCTAGTCTGGACAGAACAAACGCAGAAACCAGTTGCGAGGCGACTTCTTTGCCAGCGATTCGACAACTATTTCGAAAGAGCCAGGTCTTTAAGCGCTTCTTGAACGTATCTAGTGATGGTGAGAGTTGAATGGCGTGTGGTAGAACATTCCAGACAGTGACGTAGCCAAGGGAGGAGTTATGGGTTACAATCCCCCTTGGCTGACTACGAAAAAAATTACATGCTTTTCTATACATTTTTCATTTTCGGGCGCGATTTTGTGGGTCAAGCGCCTCCGCTTGGCTGGCTGAAGATTGATAAAATTTCTAAGTGCTATAGAAAATAGAAAAAATTAGTTAATTAATTAGTTAAAATTAATTAAAAAAGTAGCCACACAAGTGCGTCTCGCGAGAGAGAAACTTTGCAAGTCCGAAGAACTGCAGCGTAATATTTTAAATTCGACTCCTTTTCATAGTCAAGAACTCTTGATTCTCCTCTGAAACAAATAAAATTAGAACTAATGCAGTAAGAAAGTAAAACTCTATTTCAAAATGCAAATTTTTAATTAAAATGTGTATATTTTGTGGAAGTACTGATTTTTTCTCTAATACCGTTTTAAGCGATGTTTGCCTATCTCGCCATCTGACGAATACTAGCTAAAAAGAATCATTTTGATGAACGATAAACCAGAAATCTGATTAATTCAAATGAAAATTCAACAAACAATTTTGGTGAGGGTTATTAAATTTTATCATTTTCCCATCCAGATCTCTTCCATCGAAGATCGATTTTATAATTCGTTTCCACTCCTATTAGCCAGTCGGCATACCTAAAGACAGAACTGCATCGTGTCTCAGATCTCGATGGTCGACAACGTCTGAGATTGGCCTCCACTGCAGCGCTACTCGTCCCGCGAATGCATCTTTCCACCGCAGGTGATCTCGCATTTCCCGTGGCGGCAGCACTGGTCTGGAATCAGTGGAGTAGCCAGGATTTCCGGAAGAGAGTTTGCGTTCCGATCGTGACCAAAATTTGCAAACCGTTTTCTTATTTTTCTTTGTTTAGGATCTGACAAGCAAAAAGGTCGTCACCTTCGTATTCTTTCTAATTTTTCTATTTTCTATAGCACTTAGAAATTTTATCAATCTTCAGCCAGCCAAGCGGAGGCGCTTGACCCACAAAATCGCGCCCGAAAATGAAAAATGTATAGAAAAGCATGTAATTTTTTTCGTAGTCAGCCAAGGGGGATTGTAACCCATAACTCCTCCCTTGGCTACGTCACTGTCTGGAATGTTCTACCACACGCCATTCAACTCTCACCATCACTAGATACGTTCAAGAAGCGCTTAAAGACCTGGCTCTTTCGAAATAGTTATGATTCTGTTTTGACACTGTAATGTGTTCAAGTAGTCCTTCCGGATTAGTCATCACAATAATCTTAACTTTAATAATAATAATAATAATAATAATAATAATAATAATAATAATAATCCTATTAGCCGAAACCTCCGAATCTGTTCTGTTGTTGATCAAAGCTGTCCAATCGTTATAAGTCAGTAAAACTCACTTTCGTTTGACACGAAATCAATCTAATTTAGGTATTATCAAAATAAATAAAATTCGCGTGTGAAAAAAATATTTTAAAATAAAATAATTATTCCCTCGTGTAGCGTCCATAACGATTCAATTCGCCACCAGGCGAACACAAGCAGAGAAAAAGATCTCGAGGATAGGATAAATATTAACACAAAAATTCTATTTGAAATCTAACGAAATAGCTGCGATTAAATTGAGCAACATTATTTATTACTGTTGGATATCGAATGGCTAACGATAGAAACAGACTTATATAGTTGCTGCTAGTTGGTTCTTTGCAATTGCCTTGGTGCAATAATACACAGGAGAGAACATGAGCCTAAGCAGGCCTGCTTAACGGCTGGAGCCAGCTATGGGCATGTGGGCGGAGCCTATCCGCCATATATTTTTACGCAAGACATAGGAAAAGCCAGATTGCGTTTTTAAAAAAGCCCAGAGAAGCCCGGATTTGAAAACGGGCTCAAAAATTCAAAAGTTGCGAAAATTTTCAATCTCGCTGGGATGATTCAGCAAACGTTCGACGATTATTTTAATCAATTATTCCATTATAAATTAAATGAAACAGTATTGGATTCGAATGCTATCACCCTTGGATGTCGCCTATCGCAAACGCAATGTTGCACAAGCACCTAGCACAAACACAGAGCAGCAGAAAATGGCGCCGACCAATCAAAACAGTCTCATGAATATTCATGTTCAGTATACAGATTTTGATTGGTAGGCGCCATTTTCTGCTGCTCTGTCTTGAGATGCGCGTTAACAAATATGGCGTGCACAGCTGGCTTCAACATACAGGCTTATGCTGGACGCATGGCAATTGCATCAAACAACACCTTCAATAACTGTTCTCGTTATGCCATTAATAGGACACACTCGCTTAACCGCTAGGAGAGTCCTCTATAGCCGGTGGCAAGCCCTGGTTGAGAAAGGAGGAGCCAAACACACATACAGACACACATAGACGCCCATCGTCTTTGATACGGACGCATCTATAAACAAACACAACACATACACATAACCCCTAGGTAACCCGCAAGAGCAATCACAAACAATGCCTGTAGTTGGCAGCAAAATGCTTCGAAATGTCACTTTTGAAGGCGGGTTAAAATGTTCGAAACTTCACGCGTAGTCCCATATTTTAAAGAGACGATGATTTCCTGATTTGTGAAGTGCGCTAGTAATTACTGATGAATGTCAGATACAGACTGCGAGGATTTGAAAGTTTTTAATCATGAGCTCTCTACGACTTGCTAACTACAATTCCGCATAAACAATAAACAGTCAAATATATTCTAGTCTTCGTCTTTTGTACTGTAACCTACAGAAAACGAATTGGTTTCCTTTGAAAACAAAATTAGTAAAGAAAATATATAAATTTGAGCGGTAATAGGTGATTGATCCTTCAAAGGGAAGAATTTAGAATCAAGGGTGAAGGGAGAATTTTGAGATGGGAGCCCACGGAAGGGGGTCAGAAATTAAGTTAGCGTATGCTATTAACAAATCTTTAATTGAGAAATCAAGTCTTTTTTATTGGTGTGGGATTTAAACTACAACTGCCATTATCTTGCTTTTACTGATGCAAACTTATCTCTGATATGTGTTCAAAGTCAATTTTCTAAGTTCTTCCCTTTCTGGTTTCGCAGAGAAATTCAGTAAATGACTGGAGTCTCAGAACTGTAACTAAATTACCTAAATAACAAAGAGACGGGAAAACTAGTGCAGCGACTGATTGTCAAATCCTAAATAGTGGCAACTGTTATAATTCTTTTGTATTTGTATTCATTCGAATAGTCAGTTAAACGAGAATATATAACACGAAATCCCTTAAAGTTAAACTAACGCCAACAGCGCAAATTAATACGCCTCACACTCTATGGCTCTCGTGTACCCGTGTACCCTTCTTTCTTCGTGTACCGTGTACCTTCCTATCTCTCGTGTACCCGTGTACCACTCTTCGTGTACCGTGTACCATGTACGGTGTACCATGTACCATGTACCATACCTTTTCTATCCCAGGACCTCTCCTTCACCAAACACGCCGCCTCAGCAATCGGTCCTGACTACTGTTCGGAACGCTATTTATAACGGCGGAAGTCTCTTTTAAATTCACAATTCGCACTGAAACTTCGGCTGTCTTCTTCAGTATTACTCTGGCCGCATGTACCCCGGACTTTATCTCCTTGTACTCCGTCATCCAAGTGTCTGACTTTCCCGGGCTGACACCATGCGTCACCTTTATTGGTACGTCCATCTCCGAACGTGGAAGGACTATTACTTTATCAGCCACTTGTACTCGTCTACAATGAAGCCCTCCTTGCCTGATCGACGGTGCCTTTCTTCTTTCGATATACACTGTGTCAGTTGCGGAGTTTATCCAACACTTGTTTTCCGTGAGAAAGTCCATTCCCAGGAGCACTTCTGTTATTTGTTCGCACACCACGAAGTTCACCTTTCGTCTACACTTTCTTGCGAACTTCACAGGTGTCGTCACCTATCCCACTACGCTTATCTCACTTCCGTTGGCTGCACGTAGCATCTGTGGTGCTGGTTCTAGTCTCAACCCTTCAGCCATATTAACTGGTAACAGGCTTACCTCTGAGCCAGTGTCTACCAAGCACTTATGCTCCTGTTCGTTAATCACTCCACGAATATACATTGATCTTCGTTTACCTATTCCATTCGTTGTTCGTACCACGCTCCGATTCTCCCCAACTTCCTTAGGTACAGTACGCCCCATTCTTCTACATTCTCCAGACAGGTGTCCTAGTCCTTGACACTTAAAGCATTGTACTCTGCTCTTCCAATCGAAATTCAGGCGATTCGTTCTGTCGCTGGTACCCAATGTCTTAGGCCTTGTAAAGTAAGTAAAGTAAAGTAAAATCTCGTGGATTTCTATAGCGCCTTGGAAAGCAGCACAACAGTAGCTGCTTATTCTTAGGCGCTTAGCCTCTCTTAAAATAGCTATGGGGAAGGTATGTTATCAGCCAGGCAATAGTCAACATCCAAAGGGCAGTGAGGCTATGTTGTTAGAGCTATGGAGGATATGATTTTAGAAAAAGGAATGATTTAAGCTTTGACCTGAAGACTTGAGGAGATAATGCAGGAATTATAGGAAATGAGGAATCAGATTTTATTGTTTGAAAGTGTCCAAGTCTACGGAGGGAAGCTGGGATCGAGTTCCAAAGTTCAGGTGAGGCGTATGAGAAGGCACGGTTGCAAATTTTCAGGGATGACTGATTTAGTGGGCGTGACAGAGTGAGGTAAGATGATGAACGTGTGGGTCGAGGAAGCTGAGGGGTTAATAGTGATCTAAGGTAGACAGGTTTTGATGACTGAAGTGAGCTATATGTAAGTGTTATTATCTTATATTGGATACGTTCAGTTATTTTAAGCCAATGTAATGATTTTAGTATGGCTGAAATATGGGAGAATTTAGGTGACTTAGTAACAGCACGAGCAAGTGCATTTTGTATTGATTGCAATTTGTAACAGCAATGTCATCTGATGTCCGCTCTCTAGACTCTGCCTGCTTATTCGTGATACTTCTATTCTGTAACAGGCGTCGCTCCAAGTCAGCTTGCCACTTGCTTAAGCTGCTCTTCTGTTCTTCCATGAAGTCTGACAATTGCTTACTCAGACGCTCGCTTACGTCTCCTTCCGTAGTAGTTCGAACGTTTCGTCGGTACTCAGACTGTCTCTGATATCCTCGGTTCTCATCTTCAGTGGCTCTCTTGTAGTTCTCGAGTCTCAAAGCCACTCGGTACGTTTCATCTAATGACCGTGGTTCTCGTTCTCTCACCTTAAGTGACAACTCCCTGTTTATCATTGCTTCTAAGAACGAGTCTCTGGCAATAATCTCTGTGGTATCATTGATCGGACCTGGGAAAGCTAGGGCTACAAGCTTCCTTACAGCATGCAGAAGGTCTCCTAGACTTTCTTTTCACGTTGTCTTCTACATCGCAACTGTGTGCGGAACGTCTCCTGTTGCGCTTCGAGCCCGTACTTTTGCTTTAATCTTCCCACTAACTCTTTGTAAGTTACTCTGTCTCTGGCCCCAAAGTCCCACAACAACTGTGCTGGACCTTTTCCAACGAACATTGAAGGAATGCTGCTTTTTCACTGTTCGTCCATTCATTGTATTGAGCACACACCTCGAATTGTCTGAGGAATGTCTCTAGAGGCACCGAACCGTCGTACTTATTCGGTTTCATGGGCATACGTTTCCCAATGGTTCGTGGTCTACTTTCTCTATAACCTGGTCTCATAGGCTTCTGTCAATCAGAGTCTGACCACTCTTCTGTCTCAGCCCAGTAACTTCGCTGTCCACATCTCAATGGCTCTTCCCGTTCTTCCACTTTTACTAATTTGAACCTCGGCGTACCCGAACTCTTTTCCGGTGCTTGAGGTAATTGTCTACGGGCCCGTGCAGCGGTGTTCACTGACTCTGATTTCAATGAACAGGCAAGGTCTACATCTCCATCTTCACCGTCACTGATTCACGACTCAATGGATTCCTTCTTTCTTCAGACAAAGTCTCGTGCCTTATTTTACTGTGGGTACTTTCAGGTGCTCGTCCTTGCCCGAACCCACGGAAACTATCTTCATACGGGTTGTGATGATCAATAGCTCGTCTACGGTGCTCATCCATATTCTATGACAATTCCTGTTCTTCCCAGTGTGAGTCAGAAGAAATGAGCTCGGTAACATCTGTCTCATAACCTGTAGGATCCCTCGTCTCGCTTGGTGCTGTTTGCGCTGCTTCTGCCATCGTGTGGTACCAATTATGTACCGTTGTCCAGTCTTACTTCAACCTTCCTTATTAATCCACTACTCTGAGCCCTACTCAAGAGATTATTTCCTGCACTGTTTCACTCCACTTAACGAATCAATCACACCAATCAACCACTCCAATTCTGCTGTACCCAATATGACACGCCGCAGAAGTGTTTAGTCTCCAAGTGTCTTCCTGGGGATGATCAAGTCTAACCCACTTGAACTGCTCGACCCCACTTATCAGGTCAATCACCCCACTTCTGGTACCAAATATGTGGCGAACCAGGGCCTTCACTACTTAACTATAGCGTTCCCAGGATGCCTAGGCCCGGCTGGCTACAAAGGGGTAATCAATATTCATAAGGACGCGTGGGGGTCGACGTAGCTTTTTGGCATAGGCCTTCTCTCTCTTATATATATATATATATATATATATATAGGGCTGACTACTCAGCAGTCTCTCCCTCTCTTCTCTTAATACGCCTCACACTCTATGGCTCTCGTGTACCCGTGTACCCTTCTCTCTTCGTGTACCGTGTACCTTCCTATCTCTCGTGTACCCGTGTACCACTCTTCGTGTACCGTGTACCATGTACCGTGTACCATGTACCATGTACCGTGTACCGTGTACCATGTACCGTGTACCGTGTACCATGTACCGTGTACCATGTACCATGTACCATGTACCTTTTCTATCCCAGGACCTCTAGTTCGCCACACACGCCGCCTCGGCAATCGGTCCTGACTACTGTTCGGATCGCTATTTATACGGTTTTGGACAGGCTTGAGTGGGGTGTGCTAACCTCGCCAGCCAATCATAGCCGTCCTTCTCCTGGCTCTTGGCTTTATCCATCTAACCCTCGCCTTCCAGCCTTCCTATACTATTAGGCCACAAACCTCCCACGTATTATTATTATTATGGGACCTCCGGCTATTGTATTGTTAATGGTTCTATCCATAGCGACTACTTAATGGCTAACAGCGCTACCTGGGGACTACCTAATGAACTAAGTGAAGTCAATTCATTCATTCATTCATTCATTCCTTGACAATTTCTATAGCGCTGTAACAAGGCTGAGGCCCACAACAAAAGCGCTTTAACATCTCAACTATAACCCAACCTAAACAGATGCGTTTTTAATCTCGTGATGAAATGCTCGGGAGTAGCAGCCATGGTGGTCTCATCAGGAAGAGAGTTCCACAAGATAGGATTACCCCTAGTGAAGGATCTCTCTCCGGTCTTGGATGGGGGAGGAACGTGAAGTTTAACGCCACGACTCGAGCGGAGCGAAGCTCTCCTGTCATTACCCTGCGGTCATTGCAATATGGAATTGCAATGCAAAAAATCTTCATTGGCATAAATAAGTAAGTAAAAAATCAACCATCCTTTATAAAGGCTCGTAGGCATATATGGGTTAAATAAAACCCCAATTTCATAAACAAGGAAGGTCCGCTTGTACGCGAGGTTAACCGTTAGACGCCATAGCGCCAGCCCCCAGTGGAGGCTGTATCCGTCACTGAGGGTACAGGCCCCGGGGAGAAAAAGATCCAGCCCTCCGTGGGAGACAAGGCCCCTTAGGGTCCATAGGCTCAAAAGGACCCTATTCCCAAAAGGGGCCGTAGATAACATTGGAGGGCGCATCCCCCGTGAGAGACCAAATCCCAATGTAGTCGTAGACCCAAACCGTAATCGTAGGTTCCGTTATGGTGTGCAGCCCCCTGTGGTGGGGGACAAGACCACCCAGTGAGCACATACGATAAATTTTAAATGATTGTCTACACATTCACTTTACATTTTCAGATTTAAGAAAGTGTTAAATGTAATAATACGTACTTTTGCAATAAATCGGGGAAGGGGATAGTCACTTTCCTTTTCATTTTTGACAGGTTAACAGCTATTTGCCTAATATAACTCATACATTTTGGCGACTGGAACCTCGTCAATAACCCTCTATATATGGGAAACTAAAGAGCTCCCCCACCCAAGTCACCTAGTCGGACTACATAGGATGAGTGTATCCCTCGCGATGTCCATTAGCGCAACCAAAAGAGAGGCAGCAGCTGGAGCCTCTCTGATCAGGCAAGACATGTGAGATTTTTGCAGAAACATTAGGTAATTGGTATTTTAAGTTGTAAACTGTAGTTTTTTAAACTGCTATTATCCAACTTTTGAGCTATTTGATGCGGACAATATTGGTGTCAGTAATATCCTGAGAGATTGCATTTGTAATGGCCATAAAAGAACACCTTCTTTAACTAAAGCCCTGGTTTTATAAATAAGGAAGGCATTCCTTGATGACCCTTTCTGCCCCGAGTACTTAACAGCTCTTGTCTGTAAGCCCAAGTCGTCTGATCGGCGCTCGCAGCTTCGATCAAGCAGCCGTTCTCAATTGGTGGTTCCACCCCGTCTACGACAGCAAAATTTGGAGATCGGTCTGTTTCGAGGGGCAACCCTTTGCTTTGGAACTCACTGCCAGCGGACGTGACTAGGGCGACATCTCATGAACTGTTCACTAGGGACCTTAAAACATATTTATTTAACATCTCCTATTAGGGACACTTGTAAAGCGCTCTTGACTTTAGCCTTCGCTATGCGTATTGCGCTATATGAAATTGCCAGAATTAATAATAATAATAATAATTCCGACGTGCCTGCATTTGGCAGAGCCATTGTATTGCTCCTCTTCAAATAACATAATTTGCTAGCTAATTAATTGACCATTTTACTTTTTATGGCCCACAAAATTCATGCACTGTTCAGTATCAGTTCCAGGTGGCGACGTTTCTCATCAACCCCAGATGAAGCGGGAGAGCAGGTTGTCGCAAAGTCTCTATTAATTGTGACGATTGTAACAAGCTTCTGCGAATTCCTGCGACTCGCACTGGTCATTCTAGCTTTTCCGAAACAACCAAAGAGATTAAACGCTTACTAGCGGAGGAAGAGAGGCAAGCGCAATCTGTCAAAATACAGGAGAAAATCAAGGCATAAGTGGTTAAAAAACGAAGAGAAGGAAACATAAGCATCAGTTCGCTTTGGAGTAACTGCGACGTTCACAAATAACAAGGCAAAGAATTGACCGTCATGCGTCAAAAATGCACGAGGATGAACTAAAGAAGATATAGCTGAACAGCGTAGAAAGTAGAAGGAAGACTACAGACTGGCTATACACAGAACACGATAGTTGACTGAAAAGGACAAAAATGATCGTGCAGTCGAATTTGGCATAGCATCTCCTGCTGAACACGGTGCAACCGGCCGAGAAAACGGATACTAATTGACAAAATAGCCTGCTATGTTCATATTCGTGACCTTCGCCGCCTACGTCCTTGCCTAGATACTAAAACTGCCTCCACAATTGCCACCTCAATAGTCCACTCCAAATTAGATTATTGTAACTCCCTCTACTATAACCTTCCCAAAGCCTCTATCAACAAATTGCAATCAATACAAAATGCACTTGCTCGTGCTGTTACTAAGTCACCTAAATTCTCCCATTTTTCCCCCATACTAAAATCATTACATTGGCTTAAATTAACTGAACGTATCCAATATAAGATAATAACACTTACACATAGCTCACTTCAGTCATCAAAACCTGTCTACCTTAGGTCACTATTAACCCCTCAGCCTCCTCGACCCACACGTTCGTCATCTCATCTCACTCTGTCACGCCCGCTAAATCAGTCATCCCTGAAAATTTGCAACCGTGCCTTCTCATACGCCTCACATGAACTCTGGAACTCGATCCAAGCTTCCATTCGCACACTTGGACACTTTAAAACAATAAAATCTGAGTGTCCGTTTCCTATAATTCCTGCACTATCTCCTCAAGTCTTCAGGTCTAAGCTTATATCCTTCCTGTTTCTTAAATTATTTCCGCCATAGCTGTAACAACCTAGCCTCACTGCCCTTTGGATGTTGACTATTGCCTGGCTGATAACATACCTTCCCCATAGCTATTTTAAGAGAGGCTAAGCGCCTAAGAATAAGCAGCTACTGTTGTGCTGCTTTCCAAGGCGCTATA
Organism: Metaphire vulgaris; assembly: GCA_018105865.1. Taxonomy (NCBI): domain Eukaryota; kingdom Metazoa; phylum Annelida; class Clitellata; order Crassiclitellata; family Megascolecidae; genus Metaphire; species Metaphire vulgaris. The sequence continues at coordinate 57,104 of JACLAT010000092.1, forward strand.
GAAATCCACGAGATTTTACTTTACTTTACTTTACAATAATTGTTTAATTATTAAACAATCAAAATGAAGCTGTCAATTGCTTTTTTAGTTTCACTATTTTGTTTATTCGCGAAAAAATTATGGTTATGAGTTTACCCCTTTAACTAATTGTATATATGCAGTAGCAGCCAAATAGGCCTAAAGGTTAATGTTGAAAATGCTATTCGTTTCGTTTTCACACCCAACATGATATTCAATTCAGTATATTTTCGATTTCTTTTTGTCCGACTCCCATGAACCAAAAAAGAAACTGTGGCCTACTCATGATTATGGCCTTCAACTTTCGACCGATTTTCTTATCAATATGAATCGAGTAGAAATTTGAATTCTTTCCTGTGGAAGATCTTTGTCCAGTTATTCAACTAATTGAATCTATTGGTCTGTCGTTGATGCTGTAATATACGTTCTGTGACCTCGATAGCATTATGCATTTCATTGTTTCACTAATAGTCGTAATTGGCAACTTAGTTTTCAGTCGAGGTAAGTCTTATAAAAGCATCACGTTCTCTGTATATAATAAATATACATTGAGATCAGGTCAGTTCAGGTCTTCGTACTCTAGCTGTGTCCAGCTATGGACTTCTCCATGACAACTCTCCAAAGTTCTCTGTTGTTTGCTATTTCTTCCAAAGTCATTCGGCGTCTTCCGTCAGTTTTTCCATTGAGATACAGCCCTGCCATGTGCAGATCCTCTTCCAATCCGTCCTCCCATCGTGTTTTCGGTCTTCCCTTAGATCTTCTCCCCTCTGGTTTGTAGTTGAAAATTCGTTTTGGGTTTCTTATTTCTTCCATTCTAAATATGTGTCCAGTCCATTTTATTCTTCTCTTTCTGATGACTTCCATGATGCTCGGCTGCAGTGTTCTCTCTATAACTTCTGCATTTATTATATGTTCTTTGTATCCAATCCTTAGTATTCTTCTAAGCCATTTATTTCCTGTTGCTATTAATTTTTTCTCCAGTTCTTTTTTATGGTCCAAGATTCACATCAATAAATTAGTAGTGGTATTACACAATTGTTGAGAATTCTTAGTTTTGTTTTCATCCCAATGTCATGTCTTTTGAAAATTTTGGTATGTAGCCTGGACTGGCATAGAAAATTATAAGGAAATGAAAAGATTAGCTGAAGACCGAGACAAATCGTGACTGCCAACCTTCGAATCGAAGATGGCATACCATGATGATGATGAGCCTGTTGAAGGATGATCCTGCCATTGCTATTCCTCTTTTGATCTCCAAGTCCGAGCCTCCTTATGCTTCCAATTCACTTCCCAAGTAAACAAAATTCCTCACTATGTCAATTTATTTTCCGTTGTGTGATACTATTGGCCATTCTCCAACTTTTTTTGTAATTGGCATAATTTTATATATACAAGAGTATATAGATCTGCAGAAATTAATTCGGATCACCACCTTTTTGTGTCAGAAATAAAAGTTAAATTAAGTGGAAAAAAGTGCCTAGGAAAAATCGTTTCGACACGGAAAAATTAAATGAAATGGATATTGAGATAGACCTTTATAAATTACTATCAACACGAACAATAATAATAATAATAATGTGATTTTAAGTGGTTTAGGAGGCTAAGTAAGCCTGTGTGAAAACCACTGATGTAACCATCTGCATTCAATAACCTAGTTTATCTAGATAGCCTTTGAATCCGTTTACTGTTTCAACTGTCACTCCCACCTCGTCCAAACTGTTCCATTTGTCCACAACCCTTGCACTAAAAAAGTTTTTCTTTCTTGGACCAACCCTCTGCTTAAACAATTTGCACTTGTGGCCTCTTGTGCTGCTATAGTGTGCCAATGTAAAGAATCGATCATATGGCACATCTACTTTCCCAGTCATTATTTTGTATGTTTCTATCAAATCCCCTCTTTCTCTTCTCCTTTCTAATGTTGTCAGTCCACAATATTGAAGTCTTTTTTCGTAGCTTAAATTATGGCACCCATTGACCATCTTCGTTGCTCGTCTTTGCACTTTTTCTAAAAGTTCTATATCTTTTTCAAGAATGGATTCCAAGCCTGAACACAGTATTCCAGATGAGGCCTTACTAATGACTTATAAAGTTTAATGATTATCTCTTTGTCACGACTCACAATTGTCCTTTTCACCATTCCCAACATTTGGTTTCCCTTTTTTGCTGCCTCCATGCATTGGTGAGATGGATTCATACTTCTATGGGTGATTATCCCCAAGTCTCTTTCTTTTTCTGTTGTGGTTAGAACCTTCCCCTAAAGAATATTCATTACCATTATTAGACTTCCCAACATGCATTACAGAACATTTATCAATATTGAAAAGCATCTGCCAGTCCACAGACCACTGAAACAATTTCCTTAGATCTTCTTGTAAAATTTTTGCATCATCCTCGGAGTCTATATTTCTGCATAACTTTGTGTCATCGGCAAACTTTGAAATTTTGGACAGTAATCCTTCATCGATATCATTTATATATATTAGAAAAAGCACAGTGGCGTAGTAAAGGGGTTTTGGGGTTAAACCCATTGGTTGCCCGACCAACAATTTTTTAATGCCTATTACGCATAATCTATAGTGGGACGCGCCTAAACAGCTATACAATTAAGGCAAATAATAGGTGACGACCTCTTTTTGCTTGTCAAGCTTAATGAAGGGAAGCAAATAGTTAACGACGACCTTTTTGCATATGCGAAGGTTAATAAAGGGAACTAAGTACTAAAATAGTGTTGACGACAACCTGTTTTTGCTTGTCAACATTTTTCGAAATTGGGAATGGTGATAACTTCCCACCCCCTTTCGGAAATCTTGGCTATGCCGCTGAACACGAACTATACATCAAAATAAGTAAGAAAGAAAGAAAGCTGATTAAACGAAGGGCCATACGATGTTTAGTTAAACATTCTACAAACGGTTTCACCGCATACAAAGGACAATATACAAATATACAGCATACTGTAATAGTCTCTAGCAGGTCAAAATGAGATCTGTGTAAACGGATTTGTGATTATTAATATCAATTGAAGGCGCTATATTCGATTGATTCAACGGCGGTCAAAACACCAGGGACAAGGAGAATACGAAACTGAATGCAGTTTATCTAATCTAATCTAATTTAATAAAATCATCGACTTGGTTAGTACGCTTCATGAAGCATAGAATCATCATCCGATAGCGTACGAAATTTTAACTCGTTAATATCCGACCGAAATCCAGCATACTAGGATGAACAACCAGATGATGGCCCATACCGCGATCAAGGGCGCCAAAGATGCCAAATATGGGGAGTGGCAGCAGTGATGTAACGTGAGGGGGCAGAAGCCGCCACCCTGGTACACAATTTTCTTTTGCGAGGAGGAGGGGCGCAAAATAATTGAAACAAATGACTTTCTATGTCTCATTAAATTGGCAAAGACCTCTTTGCTACACTCAAAAAAATAATCCCTCAAAAGTTGAGGGAAGTAATTCTCTAAACTAAAGTTTACGGAATTTTCCCTAACACTTGAGAGAAAGTTCCGTAAGCGTTAGGAAATAATCCCTCAAAAGTTGAGGGAAGTAATTCCCTAAATTAAAGTTTACGGAATTTTCCCTAACACGAGAGAAATTTCCGTAAGCGTTAGGAAATAATCCCTCAAAAGTTGAGGGAAGTAATTCCCTAAACTAAGGTTTACGGAATCATATCATACCGCCACCTCGTGATTGGCTACGTGAATGCGTTTTATCAGTGTATTGTAGTTTTGTAAAGGTTTGATTGTATTTGAAAGTGTTTTAGGCTGACAGCTTCCAGTTTGTATTGTATCAAGCATACTGACTTATCAGTGACAGTCGAGTATTCTAGCAATGAACTGTAGTTTTAATTATAATTGTAGGCAGAATTTATCGTTATTCCGTATACACACCACTGTATTGGCATATCCATTTGGATGATAAGTTCGTAATGTTTTATGATTGCTACCTTTACATTATTGAATGTTAAGTTTGCTGAACAGTCATTTTTACTAAATATTACCGTCTGTATGTACTTGTGTATTTTTGAGGCATTATTTAAAATTTGTACGTTATTGTTATTATTATTATTATTATTATTATTATTATTATTATTCCAGGATAATTTATATAGTGCTGTACGCATGGTTTAAAATCCAAAATCAAAAGCAAGTGAATTCATTCACTCGGAATTGGCCTCTAAGAGAATTTTCCCTAATTTTTCTCTAAAACTTAGAATGAGGGATTCGTTCACTCACTAACATATATTCGAGTGAATGAATTCCCTCAATGAATACGGATTAATTTGAATAATTCCCTCACTTTGTGTTTGAGTGAATTCATTCACTCAAAGTTGTATTCCCTCAAAGTGAGGGAATATTCTGTACAGCTATAGGAGACGGATTATTCCCTCACATATTCCGTTACCGGTAACGGATTATTTTTTTGAGTGTAGTGAGACTTTTTTAGAGAGTTAAGGACGCAATATGACTACTTCACCTCGGGCGCTGCCAACCCACGTTACGCCATTGTCTGCATTACGTAAAATGTGCTGATCGGATATGTCTTTATGCATGTTCAGGCGATCTAAAGGAGTACTGCATTGGTGAATCAGTGGCCATTAGCTGCTCGGAGGATGAGATTTTGTCTATTAAAAGAGCGAGCATTGGCAGACATAATGGCAGTCGATGCTACAGACTCGAGGCAGGCGAAAAGGAATGCATCAACAATGTCACCGAGTCGATGAATGAGCACATCGAAAACAGTAGGCGTATTTCCTTCTCACACTCAAAAAAATAATCCGTTACCGGTAACGGAATGTGTGAGAGAATAATCCGTCTCCTATAACTGTACAGAATAATCCCTCACTTTGAGGGAATACAACTTTGAGTGAATGAATTCACTCAAACGCAAAGTGAGGGAATTATTCAAATTAAACCGTATTCATTGAGGGAATTCATTCACTCGCATATACGTTAGTGAGCGAATGAATCCCTCATTCGAAGTTTTAGGCGAAAATTATGGAATAATATTCTCTTAGAGGCCAATTCCGAGTGAATGAAATCACTTGGAATAACACAACTAAGCTACAATAAATACACATTTTAGATGCTCGGTTTTATTCACATGCACAAAGTACAAATTTAAAATAATGCCTCAAAAATACACAAGTACATACATACGGTAATATTTAGTAAAAATGACTGTTCAGCAAACTCAACATTCAATAATGTAAAGGTAGCAATCATAAAGCATTACGAACTTATCACCCAAATGGACATGCCAATACAGTGGTGTGTATATGGAATAACGATAAATTCTGCCTACAATTATACTTAAAACTACAGTTCATTGCTAGAATACTCGGCTGTCACTGATAAGTCAAAATGCTCGATACAATACAAACTGGAAGCTCTCAGCCTAAGACACTTTCAAATACAATTAAACTTTTACAAAACTAAAATACACTGATAAAACGCATTCACGTAACCAATCACGAGGCGGCGGTACGATAGCGTAGCCTAAATGAGAGATTATTCCCTCAAACTACAGATGAGGGGGAATACATTCCATCAGCATATGAGTAAATATTTCCTAACACTTACGGAAATTTCTCTCAAGTGTTAGGGAAAATTCCGTAAACTTTAGTTTAGGGAATTACTTCCCTCAACTTTTGAGGGATTATTTTTTTGAGTGCAGTAGCAGCAGAATTCGTGTATGAACTTCATCCAAACTGCTTTGATAGAAATAAAGCTCCTTCTCTAATATTGATATATCGATGCTTCAAGAAAGGTCAGCATTTCTCCAACTAATTTAATTGTAAACAAACTGATTGACTATTGATTATATTGATTCGGTGGCGTAGGCACGGGGGTTTTTGGAATCTACCTCCCTTGGTTTCCCGGCAACAAATATGTGTACGCATTATTATCCTGTGGGCGGAGGAACGCCAAAATAACAGCTGATGACATTTATTTCTTGCTTGTCAAGAATAATATTTTTGAATAAGATTTTTTTTCGAAGTTCGGAATGGTCAATTGGTCATACAGTCCCCGCTTCGGGAAACTCTGGCTACGCCTATGTATTGATTGATTTTGATGCTGATTGTAGTCTTTCTTTTAATTGGTTGAAGGGAACAATTTGGTTTATATTCTTCATTGTCATTATGTTCGTATTACATGCCACAAATTATGTACTTTCTATTTCATAATTTATAAAATGTTTGCTTTGAGACCTGGAATCATGTTTCAAATATTATTTATATTAAAACCTGTCTCGGAAGTGACAGACTCTTTATGTAAAAGTTCTTTATGAAACTTTGGTGTTTATGGAATGCTGCAAATTTTTATTTGCTTTCATCGGTTAAAAATAAAGGGTTTATTATCACCGTCAGATGTCAGATTAATTATATTTATATTTATACATTTATTTATTTATTCCTTCATAAACAGGCCACACCATCTGCTTACAAAATAGAAAATATATTTAGATATGTACCTATTTTGAAATTTTGGGAGAGTTTAATTTTCATTTTCATCGTCATCATCATCATCGGCGTCGTCGTCGTCATCAGCATCATCATCATCATCAGCGTCATTCTCTTTATTTGCAAATGTGGGCAAACAATTTGTGAAACTACAATGAGCTGTAGTGTGTTTGTAGATAAAAACACCTTATAACGAAGGCAAACAAATTCAGAGCAAACAATAATAAAACTCACTGCAAATAATGATTGCCACTTGAAAGAAAAAGTGAATATTATTATCTTCTGTATCGTCCATAGTAATGCAGTTCGCCATCTGGCGAACACAAGCAGAGAAGATCTTGTGGTATGGCTAAACTTAAAAATAAAATTCAAATGAATTAGTCGCGATTAATACGAGCAATATTATGTATTACTTTTGGAAATGAAATGACCAACGATAGAAAGACCTATAGAATTGCTGTTATTTGGTTCATTGCAATTGCATCAAGAAACACCTTCAATAACCGTTCACGATATGCTATTAATAGGACACAGTCACTTAACCGCCACATACATGTAGGAGGTTCAGGTGGATTTCACAAACAATGCTTCGGAATGTCGCTTTCTAAGATCTCACAAGTGAGTTTCGTGAAATCGAAGACGAACTGCAACGTAATAGCGTAAACGTTTAAATTCGGCCACTTTTCATAGTCAAGAACTCTTGGTCCTCCTCTGAAACAAACAAAATTACAACTACTGCAATAAGAAAGTTAAACTCAATAATTTCAAAATGCAAACATTGCTTCTTAAATGTGAAAATTTTGTGGAAGTGCTGATTATTAACCTCAAATACTGTTTTAAGCGATGTATGCCTAAGTCGCTTTCTGACGAGTACTAGCTGAAAAGAATCATTTGCAGGGCCATATTAAGGCGGGGGCTGAGGGGGCTAAAGCCCCAGGGCCACCATGAAAAAAAGGCCCGCCATTTTTAACAGCTGAAATTCTAGAATATTCTCTGTCGAACACCAGACCACCACCAGTTCTATGTCGATAACCAGACCACTGGTCAGACAGCAGTCATAGTGGACCAGCGGTGTGTGTGTGAAGATATGTGAACTTTTTATTTATGCGAAAAATTCTTTTTTAAAGACTTTCACTTTTATCACAAGGCGAGTGAGTTATTTAATAGCCGAGAAGAAAACATTGTGTGATTTATCATGTAATTATTAAAATTTATTCGAAACACGAAATTATTTCGAACCCAACTACGATTTTTAAATTTCTAAGCGTGGCAATAATATTATATATAAACCGCTTACAAATATGTAAATAAATACGGCGTGTATAGTGCTATACTGTATGTAACATTTCGAAAACAAGTTACAGGTAAATAACAACAAAAGCCGGTATAAAAGTTGACCTCCGTTTCTAAGTTCCCGGGCAAAAATAGCTAAAATTGTCAAAATAAGCTTTTAATTTTTAAATTTCAATAAAAATTTTACAATTATAGAATGAAATTTTAATTTCAAACTAATTTTTTTTAAAAATAAAATTGCTAAAAGTTTTGAAATTTAAAAAATTGTCAAAAATAGGCCCATAAATACTTGGTAAAATTGCTCCAATGGGCCTCTTAAAATAAAAAATGGACCCATTAAAAATAGGCCCCCTTAATATGTCAAAGTAGGCCCCCTTAAAATATGCAGCCCCAGGCCCACTCGAACCTTAATCTGGTCCTGGTCATTTGATGAACTATAATCCAGAAATCGGATTGAATTCGAACGAAAATGCAACAAACAATTGTGGTGAGGTTATTTTTATCATGCTCGCATCCAGATCTATCCCATTGGAAATCGACATTCTAATTAGTTTCCACTCCTATTATCCAAAAACCATCTATAATCTGTTCTGATACTAATAAAATCAGTCCAGCCGTTATAAGTCAGTAAAACTCACTTTTGGATGACACAAAATTCATCTAAATTACGTATTATCAAAATAAATGAAATTTGTATTTGAAATAGACTTTTATGAAAATAATTATTCCCTCGTGTAACGTCCATGGCGATGCAAAATCGCGTCTGAAAATTAAAAATTTCATGGAAACACGTTAAACAAATGTTCGTCCGCGCCCAAAAGGGTTCAACCCCCCTTTTGTAACGCCACTGAGGGGACCTATCTTTATCTTACCTATGCCTCTTTCGCCCTGGGTGCTGCCAAAACACGTTACGCCATTGTCTGCATTACGTAAAATGTGCTGATCGGTCGACATGTCTTTATGCATGTTCAGGCGATCTAAAGGAGTACTGCATCGGTGAATCAGTGGCCATTAGCTGCTCGGAGGATGAGATTTTGTCTATTAAAGGAGCAAGCATTGGCAGACATAATGGCAGTCGATGCTACAGACTCGAGGCAGGCGAAAAGGAATGCATCAACAATGTCACCGAGTCGATGAATGAGCTCATCGAAAACAGTAGGCGTATTTCCTTCTCAGTAGCAGATGAATTCGTGTATGAACTTCATCCAAACTGCTCTGCTAAAGATAAAGCTCCTTCTCTAATATTGAAATATCGATGCTTCAAGAAAGGTCAGCATTTCCTCAACCACTTTAGTTGTAAACAAACTGATTGACTATTGATTATATTGATTCGGTGGCGTAGGCTCGGGAAGTTCTGGAATTTACCTCCCTTGTTTTCCCGACAACAAATCTGTGTACGCATTATTATCCAGTGGGTGGAGGAACGCCAAAATAACAGCTGATGACATTTTTTTGCTCGTCAAGAATAATATTTTTGAATAAGATTTTTTTTCGAAGTTGGGAATGGTCATATCCCCGCTTTGGAAAATCCTGGTTACGCCAATGTATTGATTGATTTTGATGCTGATTGAACTATTTTAATCATACCTAAGACTTGTTTACTGTTTAATATCGAAAGTGTTGATGAGTATATGATAATCTGAATCAATGATCGACAGATGCTATAACGAATACATTTCTGGTAATTTACTTATGTGCTTTATCCTAAATTCACGCGCACGGAAATAATCATATAGTGAGAAATTTGAGAATGAATCTAGAATTTATCGACATACAGCATTACTTGACTTGTTAACATCCAGTCGTCGAAATTGAAGTCAATTGACTGATAGACAAAATATCTGTTTAAAATATTTATGAATAAATTAGTTAAATGCACGTAGGAAGTCTATTCAAAATTTATACTATTCGACTGCGTGCACTTTTTCTGAGTCGAAGACCAAATTGCCTCTAATTATAAAATCAATTTCCTAATCGAAAATTTAATGATTTGGTAAGTTGATGTTCGCCTGATAGTATTGTGTTAATTTCGTCTGCATATTTTAATCATTTTAAGATATACCGAAGCCCAGCGAGTCACTATCACGATACACAATGTTGTATACACTTCCTGGTCTCGCTGTGGTTTTGTTCTTCTCCATTGCTTCTGTTGGCTGCTTATTACATAAAAGACGCAAATATCCGACAGGTAAGAATAAAGCAGCCGTTCTCAAACAGGGGTCCGCGGTCCCGTAGGGGACCGCCAAGCGGTTTCAGGGGGACCGTAAAGGGATTACTCTTTCAAGATATCTCACCAACACAAAACACACTGATGGCTGTAAGAGTGCTGATTCCATTAGAATTTAAATTTGAAGGCTAAGTTTTGCAATTTTCTGATTAAATAATTGATTGACAAAACAGGAAGCCTATGTGTTAATTACAGTTAATTAAAAATTCAAATATTATAAATTCCGCGAGTCATAGCATAAATTTCTAAGGGTCCACCGCGCAAGAAATCCTAAAAAGTTTGAGAACCGCTGGTCTAAAGTGAATTCTAAAATCTAAACAATGGCATGAAATTAATTACATTCCATCTCACTTCTTCTGTTCTGTGCCATTTTAAAGGCTTACTATTCTGCCATGCCCAGTGTGCCCATTTGCTTTAATTCTTTGTCGCCTACAGTCGTAGGCAAAACAACTAACAAAGGAAAGACTAGTTGCTTAGAAAACTCACGGATGTCACTGGACCACTGTGCATTTTATGCAAGACACAGTGTTTTCTGCAATAACTTGCTCCTATTCAACAGAAATATTAGTCCTTGGCTTGGTCCTGGCTTTAAGGACGCCTTAAGAACAAGTTTCATGTCCTTGGTCTTGGTCCTAACCGTGATAATTGAGTCCATTTCTTGGTCCTAGCCTTGATGGTTGAGTCCTTGTTCCTGATCCTGGCCTTCAGTGTTGAGTCCTTTATCCTGGTTCTGGCCTTGAGGATTAAGTCCTTTTTCCTGGTCCTGGAGCCTGAGGGTTGAGTCCTTGTTAACATCCCTGCTATTCATTTAGCTGCTGAAATGGCCAGTTCCGATTAATGTAAAAAAACACGTATTGTAATATTTCACATGATATAGTAAACATTGATAACTACTGTAGAATGGAAACACTCGAATATTATAATTTGTTAATAATAATATTATAATTTGTTAACGGTGATTCGTTTTTCGGTTAATCTATTTTCAATAGTTTCGCGCAATGAAACTTATTACGCAATTACTCGAGCTATTATTTGCACATGCTGTCGTTTGTGATCTCGATAGGTGGCAGCAGTAGCAGCAGCAGAGAAAACGCACTCGGCGATTATCCAGAAGGTCATCCTCGTCGACAAGTGGTGACCACACGTCGCCCTGAAAGTGACAATGGATCTTATGAACATGTTGGTTACGATTGTCAAACTGGCGAGGATTACACTGGTCTACAGTACATTTAAAAAAAATTCTGCTGAGCTAAGTATTTTTGCTGATTTTAGCCATATGAGAGGTACTGATTTCAAATAGGCCTATGAAGTCAAAAATTATGCAATACGTAATTTTTTCGCAAATGCCTTATTAAAGGTGTTATAGTCAAACATCAGGGAAAATAGGAAATTCTGAAGAACCAATAACACGTAATATGTTTTTTCAAGCAATGAACGAGTCTGTTGTCTAACCAAGAGAGCAATAACAGCAATAGCACGTTGTTTAATATTATATTCTGAGGCAGGAATCTGCTCTTTTTGGATGCATTGGTATAGTTATGATCAAAGTTGTCACGCTGTAAACACCAGCAGTAGTCTGCCATCATGTCTGAGTTCCATCTGCCTTGATATCTACGTTCCATGGTCTTGATGTCTTGATGGAGCATTCTCCTTGTTTTCCTTTCATAGCTCCAAGATTTGAAGTTCAGGTTATGCTTTATTGTAGCTATGTAGCTATGAAGGAAATACTTACAACTTGACACTTATGTCTGCTCCCAGTCTTCGAAAAGCAATCAACAAATTTTGAACCAAGAGGTCATAATTCTCGGCTCTGAAGTTGCCAAGAAAGTCAATAATCAGTTCGTAAAAAGCATCTTATCTACAAATATAACATCATTCTCTCTGCCATGATACATAAGCGTGGTTCCTGGAGTCAACACTCAACAGGTTCTTTTCCTTCAGTCTTGAACCCAGTAACTCTGCTCAAAACTTTGGCGGATCAAGATCTCGTGCAAGGTCTTACAACGCAACTTGGTTGAATGTTTGGTGCATTCCAGCGTCAATTTCTGAGGCCACGAAATATTCACCATCGGTTTCTGTTGAGTGACAAATTCATCGTCGTCAGAAACTCCCACAATAGCGCAAATAGGTACAGGAGCTTCGTCACATTGAGCAACCGGTCTCAAAGCAGAGGGAATATTTGGATCATGGATGGAAGATTTTGTCTTTGTGGACATGCCTGCAATATTCACCAGGCAGAAGTAACAGTCATCAACATGGTTTCGAGGCTCTCGCCACGCCATTAGTACTTCAAAGCTAAGACTTTTTCTCTGACCTCTAGCCCACTGTCTGAGGCTTTCAACACATGTCCTGCACACTTTATGTGGTGCCCAAGGTTTGTCTCTATCACTCAATTTAACTCCGAAATATGCATGATAAGCTTTATGCACAAATTCAGACACAACTCTCCTTTACTTAGGGGTTGTAAGACAACCACAAATGTAACAAAATTTGTCAGGATCATTCCTGCACTGCCAACTAAGTGATCGCGTGCTGGATGACATATCCCACAGAAAACTATTTAACAGAGTTAAATTTGCTGCGGCTTATAAGCCTCATGAACGACTGAATGCTGCCATCGGTTTCACGCTGCTTATATAGTCCTATAGCCATAAAATGCTGACGTCTGCAGTTTAAAACTGCCTATTAAGCTGTTGTAATATTAAATGGTTATACCCACTGCATATTCAGCATATCTTTTTGCACATCCTTATCTTTTTGCATATTCAGTATAGCAAAAGATTTATAACACATAATTATAACACATAATGCTACGTTATTACTGTAAACAGTAAATCAGTAAACATGTCTATGTTATTACTGTAAACGGTAAATCAGTAAACAGCGTTTAGCGGGAAAACACTGGACGTGACTGGAGGAAATGGGCGTGAATTTTGGATTCAGCACACCAAAATGCATAAAGATCACATGTTGTCTTCAAGTCAGCAAAATTGAAGTAGACCAGTGTTATAGTGAACTACGGAATACGGGATCTTGAAAATAAGTCGTTGACTTACACTATATCCTATTTGGAATATACTGCGACGAATGGATAGGCTCTGTTTCTCGATAAATATGAACTCGTGACCTGGCTTTCAAATCTTGTCAAATGTACAAATTCAAATTACGATATATATTTTAAGAACTTGCTTCCATCATGATTGTTTTATAGTAGACCTTCATTCGTCTGAAATATTATGTTATATTTTAAATATTCATATGAAATGTTATGATTGATGGCTTTAACTGCTTAATTTTTATTTGTATATTTCGTATTACACTAGCCATACAGATAGCCTTCTCTATAGTCATGCACACTAATGACACATCTCTTGGGAAGTATTATTACCAAGGCTGTCTACAGAGGCGGCGGAAGACAATAAAAAGTACCCCGGCCCGTTTACTATATAACGGCAGCGGTCGTTGAGGGTCGAGGTGCCTAACTAACTTACAGTAGATAGCCAAAATGCATTTTAAATTGTGATTTATAACAAAAAAACGTTTTAAGAAGGTTTTTATCGATTAGGCCCCGTATGCCCACAACTCCCTGCACGCCACTGGGACTGTAAGATGTTTATTCACAAGGTGAACTGGCACGGTTTTAAACATTTGCATTCTGCAACACTTTTATTTCATCACATTTGTAAGAAGGCAGTAGTCCATGTGTACTGTAATTGTAAACAAAAATAAAATGTTTTTAATAACACAACGAAAGGGAATACAAAAATCGCGAATATTACAATGAATGGACAAAAACATGGAAAGAGTCAGGCCATTCAGATGTGTTGAAGGTGTCATTGAAAGCACAGGCAGTCAGCAAGAAGATATAAAATCAAGAATAAGGCTCCATACAATAGGATTGGGAAGGATGAAAACTATGGCGAAAAACAACTCGGGGGAGTCCCATAAATCTTGGGGGTGACCATGTCTAGTGTTGAGATTTATACGATTATAATTTTTCGTAGCATAGTTCTAGTCCTACACTCATCACTATGGAATAATTTGCGCAGATGTTGTATCTGAAGTACTTACAGTTTGTTCAGGGTCTTCGACATTCGGTATACGACGTTTAACAACAAACTTGTCCATTGTGTCGATGGCGAAGCGCTGTTGTCTGTTGAACGATTGAATCAATCCCTGAAGTCGTTACATTGCTTTCCGCAATTTATGTAAACACGGTGAAGCTCTAACTGATCACTTTCGATCGGGACCCAAATCCCACTGCCATCTCTCGGTGAAACACTCTAACGCCCTCTACTGCTTCCCTGGTGCCCTCTGCTGCCCTTCGCCTTTTCGCCCACCGTCTCCCCACTTGGTTCGTCAAAGGGCCTTCCGCCGTCTTTTAATCTAATGTTAACTTATAGACGTACGTTACTGCTGCGTTTGACACCTCGGGTTAAAGGTGTATATGACCCCTGCCTGATCTTATCTGATCTTTCTACTATGAAGCCTTATGGGGCAGTGCATTCCTCCTCCCGCGACAGCAGCTGTGTAATCTAATAAGATTATGACTGCCGTGTTTGACGCCTTCTGGTTAAATGAGAATATGACATGCCTATCTGATCTTATCTGATCTTGCAACTATAAAGCCCTATTCGGCAGAACATTCGCCCTCCAGCGACAGCGGCTTTTTTCGAAATTCGAAGTGAGAATTTATTTAACCAAACAATTTAAAGAATCGCAATTCTTCAGTTCTTACTTCCTAAAAAGTACCCCGGCCCGACCTATGGCGGGCCGGGGTACCTTCAAAAGTACCCCGGCCTGGGCCGACGGGGCCGATAGGAGTGCGCCGCCTATGGCTGTCTAATTTGATTCGCCTATCAAATCGAGTAAGTACATAGATAAAAAGTCAAATGAGTCTAAATAAATTAGATCTTCATAAAGACGAATCGCTGTTTTGTTTTAATATTTGCTTTCTAGCAAATGCCACAATTGATGATGAAAGCATATGACTGAGCAAGACAGAGTGACAATGAACAATATTAAGACTTCGCCGAATCATCATCTGTTGATATTTCCAGCTTGGTTTTGCCGTTCGTTTGTTCTATCATTCTCACCGTTTACATAAAATGCCTGGATAACTTTTGGAGAGGTTTTCTAGCTTTTTTACAGAGACGCTTTCGCCTTCAAAGTCTATTTGGGTCAATTTCAAAGTCTATTGATTCGTTGAAGTGATTTTTATCAACATACCGTTTAGTCACACCGATCACCCGATAAGTTTTGCCTCTAAATAATTTACCAAATTCTTCTGCAAAATGTTGACCGCCAGGTCATAGATTACTCTGTGTCCGAGCTGAAATTATGGTATCATAAATAGAAAGACAGAGGGGTAGTCATCCTGGATTGCCACCGGCTATGACAGGGTTTGTTTTTGAAGTGGAAGACCATCTACAAAGCACAATATTTTATGAAACTTTGGTGTTTGTGGAATGCAGCCAATTTCATTGCATTTGCTTTCACCAGTGAAAAATAAAGGCCTTTTTATTCACCCTCGGATATCAGATTATATATATAATGTCCGATTATATATATATATATATATATATGTATATATATAATCTGTATATATATATATATATATATATATATATATATATATATATTAAAATTTATTCCTATATGCTAGAGGTCACAGCATCTCCTTACAAAATTGAAGATATATTTAGATACGTACCTGTTTAGTAAGTTTAGGTGAATTTCATTTTCATTTTCCTCTCTTTTCTCCATTATCATCATCGTCATCATCATCATCGTTGTCATCATCGTTATCACCATCGTCATCCTCTCTATTTGCAAATGTGGGCAAACAATCTGCGGAGCTACAATGACCTGTAGTGTGTTTGTGAGATAAAAACACCTTATAACGTAGACAAGCAAATTTAGAGCAAAAAATAATAAAACTCCCTGCAAAGAATGATTGCCACTTGAAAGAAAAAGTGAATATTAATATCTCCTGTATTGTGTCCATAGTAATGCAGTTCGCCATCTGGCGAACACAGGCAGAGAATATCTGGTGAAATTTGAGCGGGGGTGGGGTTGAGGAGGACTGAAAATGCATGACAAAACTGCATGTACCAGATATGCGATTTTGGGAGGGTTGCAAAGTTAGCTGGGAGTTCAACCCCCCCCCCTCCAACCCTGATGCGACCTTATAGAAAAGAATATAGAATAGATAGATGTGCTACGGTAGTACGATTTACATGTGCCCAATAGGCTACTAGGTTTATCGCATTGCGATTCAATTGTTGGTTTAATCTGCACGTGTGACCTAACAGGCACAATAAAATTTAATCAAATATCATGCGTAGTCCACAACTAGAATTTTAAAAGAAAAAAACTTTTAAGTACAAAAAGAAAGGAGGAGAAATATGTGCTGTACACGTGTTGCAAATTTGATGGAAATATATTTAGGAATTTTTAAGAAATCGTAATTTTTCTGCTAGGGGTTTTTGTTCTGGGACACCCTGTATACACTATTAACGCGCGCAAAAGAGTAAAATCCGTTGACGTAATCTAAATTGGATGTAGTAGCAGTTGACTAGTATTGAAACTTCAGCAAATCATTAGTCTGAACCGTTAATGAATAATTCGGTTAATTCGTTAGTCTACGCAAATCGTTAGATTCATTATGGGTCCAGTATAGTAGATAATGGAGATGCATGCATGCATGCCAGCTAGCAGCAGAGGGTGGAGGGGGGAGCTGGGGCAGCTTCTTGCCGTGGGTGGTCCACGCTAGTCATCTGCCTGTTAATATGACTCGCCAATACATATCTTTTCAAGCTGCGCAGGCTTGTATATGTTTTCGTCTATACTTTTGCTTGGTTTTTAATGCAATGCATATAGTACATGTTATATGACAAAATTCTGGTTGCGGTATAAATTTCCTAAGAATATTCCTTAATATTCATGATATTTCAGTGGGGAGGGGTAGAATTACCTCCCCCTTACAACAAAGGCGTCGAAGAAACTTCCACACCCTACGAGGGTTAACTAAAGCCCTAGTTTTATAAACAAGGAAGACGTTCAGACGTGTCTGCATTTGGCAGAGCCATTGTATTACTCTTCTTCAAAGAACATAATTTGTTCGCTAATTAATTGACCATTTTACTTTTTATGGCCCACAGAGTTCATGCACTGTTCAGTCACCAAGCAGCAGATGGAGAGAGAGAGCAGGTTGTCACAAAGCCTCTTAAGTGACAAGCTTCTGCGAACTCCTAAAGTGGTCTCGAAGCACGTGCTGCTCGCACTGGTCATTCTAGCCTTTCCGAAACAACCGAAGAGATTAACCCCTTAACCGAGAAAGAGAAACAAGAGCAGCTGGGCAAACTACAGGAGAAAATCAAGGCAGAAGCTTCTCGAAAACAAAGAGCAGGAAACACAAGAATCATTTCGCTTTGGAAAAACTGCGACTTTCACAAGGAAAATAACTGACCGCCATGCGTCAAAATTATAGGAGGATGTACTACTACTACTACTACTACTACTACTACTGCTACTACTACTACTACCACTACTACTACCACCACCACTGCTACTACTGCCACTACTACTACTACTACTACTACCACCACCACTACCACTACCACTACTGCTACTACTACTACTACTACCACTACTACTACTACTTATACTACTACCACTACTACTACTTATACTGCTGCACTACTACCACCACTACTACCACTACCACTACTACTGCTACTACTACTACTACTACTAATAATAATAATAATAATAATAATAATAATAATAATAATAATTGTGACGAGCGGCCACCTAACTATGGCTCGTTTACTTACTTACTTGTCTAGGGAAACTACTTTGGCACTAACTCGCACATTTTAACTGACAAAACTATTCTTATTATAAAATCTCGCTTTAATCTTAATTAAATATTCAACTCTTCCGCCATAGCGGCTATCAATAGGCAGTGCTATATAACTCTAATCAATGTTTTAAAACGTCCAGCGACAGCAACTATCTTAGCAACTAGTTACTAATGTAAATAACAGCTGATAACAGCTTCCACACAAAATCAATGAAAATGAAACAAATGTGCCCTTTGCACGAAAACCAATTCGATATACGAATTCACGAGTATTTAGCGAACTGAAATCTCGGTTCAGATTTAAACAATAGCAATTTAAACCAGTGGCGGCTCTAGGATTTGGCAAGTGGGGGGCCGTTGGGGGCAACTTCTAATCATGGGGGCCAACCATTTGTTGTTTAATGTATGTAGCATTAAGTATAGGGTCCCAACTGGGGGCCACTGGGGGGGGCCAGGCTCTCAATAGGGGGGGGCACGGCCCCTGCCCCGGTGGAGCCGCCACTGATTTAAACTAAAACAACGAAGAGCAGGAACGAAGCGTTGCGATCGAACGTCCGCCTTCTTCTTCGGCAACCGTCGAACTCTCTTCTTCGAAAAAGACGCACTTTCAAAACGTAACTGCCTCCAGCAACGGCTCTTGCGACCAATGACGCTCGTCGTCTCATCACGCCTTCTATAACGTGAATTCCTATTTGCTCACATAAACATAGAAGCAAACATAGTAAACTTCACATACAAACCTACCAACATTCCAATCATTTGCTATCTATGCTTCAATCTATCCCTCTATCACATAATAATAATGTTTAAAATGGTTCAGGAGAGTTCGCCTGTGTGAGAACCCTGAGTGAGGAAGATAACTGAACAGCGTAGACAGGAGAAGGAAGAATACAGACTGGCTATACATAGAGCACGAGAGCTGGTTGAAAAGTACAAAAAGGACCATGCAGTCGAATTTGGCATAACATCTCCTGTTGAACACGGTTGCCAACCGGCTGATAAAACAGATATTAAATGACAATTAATCAATAAAAATAAAGACGTTAATTGCTTTTTTAGTTTTACTTTTTTCCACAAATGTTTGTTCGCGAAAAATGATGGTTATGCGTTTATCCCTTTAACCAATTGTATATATGCAGTAGCAGCCAAATATAGACTAATGTTGAAAATGCTATTCGTTTCGTTTTCACGCGCAACATAGCAATCAGTATATTTTCGATTTCTTTTAAGCCTTGTCCGACTCCCATGAAGCAAAAGGTCTTATGGAAAACTGCGGCCTACTCATGACTAGGGTCTTCAACTTTTGACCGATTTACTTATCAATATGAATTTAGAAGAAACTGGAATTCTTTCCTGTGGAAGATCTTCGTCCAATTAGGCCTATTCAACTAATTGAATCTATCGGTCTGTCGTTGATGCTGTAATATACGTTCTGCTACCTCGATAGCATTATGCATTTCATTGTTTCACTAATAGTCGTAATTGGCAACTTAGTTTTCAGTCGAGGTACGTCTTTATTAATTAAGCATCACATTCTCCGTATATGATGAATACATATTGAGATAGACATTTATAGATTAGTATCAATATGAACTATAAATCAAAATAAGTAAGAAAGAAAGAAACTGGTTAAATGAAGGGCTATACGATGTTTAGTTAAACATTATACAAACCGTTTCACCGCATACAGATGATAATACATACATATTATACTCTAGTTGTCTCTAGCAGATCAGGATGAGATCTGTGCATGGGCGATTCGACGTTGGGGATTACTGGGATGCATCCTTCCACCGAGCTTTTCTTTTGCTTGTCAGCGATTTGAGGGTTTGCCGGGTCCGGACCGCTATCCTTGAGGGCAAAACAGAGCTGGTAACCTTTTTTGCTTGTCAGCCTTTTTCGGAAAGGCTTATTTTATTATTATTTACTGGCCAAAAACCCACTGCTAATGACTTTTTTGTTTGTCAAACGTTTTCGGGATTTCATTGCATCACCCCCACCAACTTCATAGAAATTCACTGTATCCCCCCCACCAAGAATTCTTGGCAGTGGCGTAGCCAGAATTTCCGGAAGGGAGGGGGTTTGGTTTTTGCTTTTGACCGTGATCAACTTGGGAAAAAATCTTGACAAGCCAAAAAGGTCATAACCTCTTAAACCGTTACATTCTATAGCCACGTAGCCATGAGGGGTTTGAACCTCAAAATCGAGTCCCAAAATTAAAAATGCATAGAAACTCATTAAAAATATTTTTCCGGCAGTCAAGGGGGTTTAACCCCCTACCCCAACCACTTGGCTACGCTACTGATTCTTGGAACCGCCACTGGATCTGTGTAAATAGATTTGTGAATATTATCAGATTAGGGCAATTGAATGCGCTATATTCGGTTGATTAAACGGCGGTAAACTCTATGAACAAACAGAATACGAACCTGAATGCAGTTAATCTAATCTAATATCTATAATATTAAAATCCTTATTCTGTATGTCTGTTACCTTCAAGCGTTCTCATTGGTTGACTATTGGTAGACGGTTTAGTTCTTACGTCGCGATGCGTTGGTGGGCGATGTTCGAAGACGACGTTGCTATTGGTAACAATTGTTCGTAGTTTAGCACGGTTTAGTCGAGTAATTGCAGCGTCAGAGGGGTGGGCGTGCGACGACGTTGCTATTGGTAACAATTGTTCGTAGCTTGACGAAGTTGCGCAATTTTAACGTACATTTCAACGTACACAAAAATACGTGTACAGCGTCACAAATGGTCACAGTTGCGTGATTTTAACGTACATAGGCCTAATTATTACGTGGCGCAGAGCTTGGCTAGGTGGCGTATGTACAGTACATCATTGAAATGTTGTTCAGCATGAATTCAATGATTGGGTATTAGGTATTGGTAACAATTGTTGGTTATCCGTATTGAAATTATTGGATTAGTATTATCCTGCACTGCGAGCGAAGCGAGCGCGAG
Organism: Metaphire vulgaris; assembly: GCA_018105865.1. Lineage (NCBI taxonomy): Eukaryota > Metazoa > Annelida > Clitellata > Crassiclitellata > Megascolecidae > Metaphire > Metaphire vulgaris. The sequence goes on from JACLAT010000092.1 coordinate 77,944, forward strand.
CGAAGCGAGCATCTTTCTAGTAATTTAATAATCGACTTCGATAGCACTCTTCATAAAGCATAGAATCATCATCCGATTTGTTGAGATGTCAAAGCACCTTTGTTGTAGGCCTCAGCCTTGTTACAGCGCTATAGAAATTGTCCATGAATGAATGAATGAATCCGACGGGGTACCAAATTTTGACTGGTTAACATCCGAGTGAAATCCAGCATACTAGGACAAACAACCAGATTATAGTCCTTGGCGAATAAGTCAGTTGAAAAATACGCCACGCGAGTCGTGTTCTTTCTCTTATTATTATTATTATTATTATTATTATTATTATTATTATTATTATTATTATTATTATTATTATTATTATTATTATACTCAGGGAAGAAATTTAGCCACTGACGATATTATCACTTTGATGATTATTATTATTATCATTATTATTATCATTATTATAATTGGAGACGGTGACCTAATGAAATATGTCAATCGGGAACATTTTAGCATATTAAGTCTATTTCACTGTTTGTCTAGCAGGGTCCATGGCAGGGCCCGTGGTAGGGCCTGGCCAAAAATGGCAGAGCCTAGGTCCTGCCTTGTGTATGCCTGGCGCCGCCACTGTTATTATTATTATTATTATTATTATTATTATTATTATTATTATTATTATTATTATGTGAAAGTTCCGTGGAAGGCGACTGCATTAAATCTCTGGAGTGTCACGGATATCCGTTGTAGGATAAAGGACGTCTCTCTTTCATCTCCATATTGTCGTGTTAGGATACTGTCGATTTCCTTTAAGAAGTGAAGACCTTCTTCGTTGATTGATCCCATTGTTTCCATGCCATATGAGCAAAGTGATATTATTATTATTATTATTATTATTATTATTATTATTATTATTATTATTATTATTATTATTATTATTATATTTTGACAATTTATGTAGATCAGTAAGCATGGCAAAGGCCAAAGTCAAGAGCACTTTACAGGGGCACTTGTAGGCGATAGTAAATACTGTAAGTGCGTCTACCCAATGGCGTCAATCCAATGGGTCCTTGTGTCCGGACCCTCACAAAAATGTGGGTGTGTGGGTCCATAAGGCACTGGACCCTCACAAAAATCTGAACAAATCTCTATTGTACCGTTGTACGATTATTTAATAAATTGTTGCGTTGGGTAGATGATAGATATGATCAGCAAATGGTATTTTGGAACATTAATCGGCTTCTTCGGATGTTACCGTGCGGAGAACTCCTGCTACCAACTGGCGGCCCCTTAGCATCATCTTCCGTTTCTCGTTGACCTGTCAATGTGGCTACAATTTTCTTGTGAAGGACCGCTTCTAAAGAGGACTTAGCACCGGATTTCTACAGGGGCAGCGAGTCCTTTCTATCATCCGAGCGGATTTTTAGCATCGCCACTCTCGGACCTTCATTGACATGTCATCGCTGTTAAAGCGCTTTTGATTTTGGTATTTAACTATGTTACAGCGCTGTATAAATTGTCCGGGAATACAATTAATAAGCAATAAGAATTATGCTAAAAGAGTACATGATGCACTCCTTCAGCATAGCACAAACTGGCAAACAACCGATGGACCTTCACAACTTTTACTACAGATTGACGCCACCACGTCTAGCATTCCAAATTGAATTTGCAGTGACCAAATGTTGAAGCAAAGAGTTTCAGAACCTGGGACAACAACAGAGTAGTAGGAGTACCAAGCACTGTTCGAACACGAGAGGTTGAAAGAGCCACAGAGCATTGCAAATTAAGAGGCAGATTATAATGGCGTTCATAGATGCAGTGACTGGAATCTACATTCAGTGGCGTATGGAGGGGCAAGGGAGTGGTGAATGACTCCGGGCGCCGCGGATGAGGGCGCCAAAGATGCCAGTTATGGGAAGGAGCAGAAGCGGCCGCCTCTAACACACAAGTTTTGGGAGGGGCGCAAAATAATTTAAAGAAATGACTTTCTATGTCTCATTAAATTCGCAAGGATTTCTTTGCTAGTCAGACTTTTCAGGAGTTAAGGACATTAGAAGAGTGGCAAAAACGCTGGACGATGGAGCAGAAGGTCGCGGGTTCATTTCCCGCAGTAGCCCTAATGTCGACTCAGTCTTACTCCCCAGAGGTCGGTGGTAAACTGAGGAACAGCGTATAAGCTGCGAGGTAAAACGTGGGTCTTGGGAAAGTAATGGCAGCCTACCGCCTACGTCGCTATTTGCCTAGACCGGGTTAAGCGCCGGAACCCAACGCTCGGACTGGAGTACGGGAACTAGCCTTACCTTTACCTAAGCCCACTTCGCCCCGGGCACTGCCAAAACACGTTACGCCATTGTCTGTTTTACGTAAAATGTGCTGATCGGACATGTCTTTATGAATGTTCAGCCGATCTAAAGGAGTACTGCACTGACGAATCAGTGGCCATTAGCTGCTCGGAGGATGAGATTTTGTCTATTAAAGGAGCAAGCATTGGCAGACATAATGGCAGTCGATGCTACAGCCTCGAATCAGGCGAAAAGGAATGCATCAACAATGTCACCGAGTCGATGAATGAGCTCATCAAAAACAGTAGCCGTATTTCCTTCTCATTAGCAGCACACTTCGTGTATGAACTTCGTCCAGACTGCTCCGATACACCTAAAGCTCCTTCTCTAATATTGAAATATCGATGCTTCGAGAAAGGTCAGCAATTCTTTAACCACATTAATTGTAAATAAGCCGATTGAGCATTGATTATATTGATTGATTTTGAAGTTGATTGAATAATTTTAATCATACTTTTTCTTAGTTAATTATAATTAATTATAATTATTAAAATTATATATTTATTTAATATATAATTATTATTTATAATAATTATAATAGTATATAATATTATATATATTATATAATATAATTATATTATTATATACTATAATATGTAATATATATATTAATAATAGGACTATTATGTATACCTTTTTACGCAATGCAGACAATGACATAGCGTGGGTTGGCATCGCCCGGGGCGAAGTAGGCATAGGTAAAGGTATATAATTATGTATTATAATATATAACATATATTAATAATAGAATTATAATTATAATCAATTATAATTAATTAATTCTTAATCATACTTTAGCCTAAATTGAAATAGTGGAAATAATCATATAGTGAGTAATGTTAGAATGAATCTAGAATTTATCGACATTCGCCTCTAATCGACTTTATTAACATCCAGTCGTCGAAATTGAAGTCAATTGACAGATACCTAATAAATATATCTACAAGCTTTGGAACATATTATGAATAAATTAGTTAATTGAGAGTAGGAAGTCTATTCAAAATTTATTCTATTCGACTGTGTGCGATTCTTCTGAGTTGAAGACTAAATTGCCTCTAATTGGAAAATCAATTTCATAACCGAAAATTTTGATGATTTGGTAAGTTGATGTTCGCCTGATAGTATCATGATAATTTCGTCTGCATATTTTGATTCATTTAGATATATCGGAGGCCGGCGAATCATCAGACTATACGGCGTTATATATACTTCCTGGTCCCGCTGCTGTTTTGCTCGTCTCCATTGCCTCTATTAGCTGCTTATTACATCAAAGACGCAAGTATACGACAACAGGTAAGAATAAAACAGCGGTTCTCAAACTGGGGTCCGCGGTCCCATAAGGCCATAGGGACCGCCAAGCAGTTTCAGGGGGACTGTGGAGGGATCAATCAATCAATCTGTTTATTAGTATCAAAGTCAGAACCAAAGATCGTCAATATCACAATTCAATATAGGAAAAACGTTGTAAAGACAATCATAAACACTGTTTCTGTCTCTCGACAGGTCCAGGTATCCAGTTATTCCACTCCGATCGATTGCTTGCTTCTTCTTTGAGTTCCTGATATCCTTTATTCATCATCCACTCCAACATCATCTTTCTCGGTCTACCTCTCACTCTCTTTCCCTCCATTTTTCCTTCGATTATTGTTCTTAGTAAAGAGTCATGCTGGAGGACATGTCCCATCCAATTTCTCTGCCTTTTCCGGATTGTATCTATCAGGCTTCTTTCTTCTTCTATCTCCTTCATGACTTCCTCGTTTGTCTTATGCTCTGTGTATTTCACTTTTAGCATTTTCCTCCAAATCCACATTTCAAAAGCCTCTAATCGTTTTATATCTTCCTTTCTCATTGTCCACGTCTCCGCCCCATACAACGCCACACTCCATATCAATGTTTTTACCAATCTCTTTTTTAGGTTTAGTTTTAGTTTACTTTGCATCAGCTCCTTTCTCTTGTAAAAAGCTTCCTTTGCTATTGCTATACGTCTTCTTATCTCTTTATTGCATCTGGCATCGGTTGTTATCAGACTTCCTAGATAGCTAAATTCCTTCACTTGCTCTATGATCTGTCCACAAACCTTTATTTCCACTCTCATTCCTTCTTTTTTACTTATTACCATAACTTTAGTCTTTTTTGTATTGATTTTCATTCCATACTTTTCTGACACTTGTATCAGTTTATCCATTACTTCCTGAAGCCCTTTTTGATTGCTTGCTAGCATGGCCTGATCGTCTGCGAAGCGCAGCGCCTTTAGTAGTGCTCCTCCGACTTTGACTCTCTTATCTGTATTCTCCATCGCCTCTTGTACTAATTCTTCGATGTATATGTTAAACAGTAGCGGTGACAGTGGACATCCCTGCCTTACTCCTCTCCCAATCATACACGATTCACTCAGTTCTCCCTCTATTCTCACCTTCACTGACTGTCCAAGGTATAGGTTTGCTATCAGTCTTCTGTCTCTCCAATCCACTCCCACCCTTTTCAGTGCTCTCATCAAAATCCTCCAGTCTACTCTGTTAAACGCTTTTTCGTAATCCACGAAGCATATATAGATATTTTTTCCATTTTGAAGTCTTCTCTCACTTAGCATTACTTGGTAGTAATGAAGGTGAGAATACAACTGAAATATATAAACAAGAGAAAACAATTAAATCTACAATGGGATAGAGATAAAATCAAAGAAAAGGCAACAGAAATTGCGGGGAAGATAGAAAAACAAGTGACGACAACAAACACAGGAGGGACAACGGAAGAAAGATGGGAAAAACTAAAAGCTGTGGTAGTAAGAGAACTGGAGCAAGAAGTAGGAAGGAAGAAAAGAAGGAAAGCTAAAAAGCCATGGGTGACAAATGAAATGATAGAAGACATGGAGCGGAGAAGAAAATGGAAGAAGCAGAACACAGAATATGCAAAAAAAGAATATAGGAGACTAAATAACCAGCTGCGAAGATTAACAGAAAAGGCGAAAGAGAAATGGTGGGAGAATAAATGTCAAGAAATAGAAAAGTTACAAGGACAAGGGAAACATGATCAAGTATATAAGGAAGTAAAAGATTTAACAAAAAAGAAGGTATGCAAGGGAGCAGGGCGGGTATTAAAGACAAACAAGGAAATACACTCACAACTCAACGAGAAGTGGAAGAGAGATGGAAAGAATATATAGAAGAATTATACCTGAAAGACGGCAAACCAACGGAACTCAATATAGAGGAACAGCAAACAGTTGAAAGCGAAGAGCTAGGACCAGGACTGATGAAAGAAGAAATTCTGAACGCATTAGAAGAGATGAAAAACAACAAAGCAGAAAGAGTGGACCACATACCAGCAGAAGCAATAAAGATACTAGGAGAGAATGCAACAAACGAACTGGTCGAAATCTGCCAACAAATCTATATGACAGGAGAATGGCCGAACGATTTTCTACAATCAATAATGATTCCGATTAAAAAGAAAGTAAATGCAATGGAATGCGAGGACCATAGAACTATCAGTCTATAATGCCATGCGGCGAAGATAATACTCAAGGTCATTACAAAAAGAGTACAAGCGAAAACAGATGCAATAGGATTTCTTGGAGAGGATCAGTTTGGGTTTCGGAAGAGGAAAGGAACACGGGATGCAATCGGATGCTTAAGAATGCTAAATGTAAAGACAAATGCTAAAATATTTAATGTTTCGATATTTGATAAGTTAGATATTTGATATCACTTGATATTTTGATATTTGATCACTTTCTCAAGATACCTCACCAACATAAAACACACTGATGGCTCTAAGAGTGCTGATTACATTAGAATTTAGATTTGATGAATAAGATTTGCGATTATCTGATTAAATATTTGATTGACCAAACAGGTAGCCTATGTGTTAGTTACAGTTAATTTAAAATTCAAATTTTATGAGGTCCGCGTGTCATAATAACAATTTATAAAGGACCATAACGCAAGAAATCCTAAAAGTACAATAGCATGAAATTAATTTCATTCCATGTGACTTCTTCTTTTCTGTGCCATCTTAAAGGAATACTACTCTGCCCTGCCCATTTACTTTAATTCTTTAATGCCTAATGTCCACATAGGCAGTCATATGCAAAAGCAACTAACAGAAGAGAAACTAGTTGCTTAGAAGACTCACTGTCTTTTAAAATTTAAGCAAGACATTGTTCTCTGGAATAACTTGCAACAGAGATTCAATCGAGGTGTTAGTCCTTGGTTTGGCGCCGGCTTTAAGGACTCCATAAGGACAAATTACAAGTCTTGGTCTTGGCCTTGAGGGTTGAGTCCTTGGTCCTGATCCTAGCCTTCAGTGTTGAGTCCTTTTATCCTAGTCCGGGCGTTGAGGATTGAGTCCTTTTTTTCCTGGTCCTGGCCTTGAGTGTTGGGTCCCTGTTCCTGTCCTGGAGCCTTGACATCCTTGTTAACACCCCTGCTATTCAATTAGCTGCTGAAATGGCTAATTCCTATTAATGTAAAAAACACGTATTGTCATATTTGACATGATATAGTAAACACTGATAACTAGAATGGAAACACTTGAATATTATAATTTTTTAAAAGGTAATTCGTTTTCGGTTAATCTATTTTCGATACGAATAGTTTCGCGGACTTTCGCGCGATAAATTTATCACACAATTACACGAGCTGTTATTCCCACATGCAGTGGTGTCATTTCACACTTTTCTTGGGGGGCGAGAAATTTTTTTAAAATTTTCTTTTAAATTTGTTTAAATAATTTTTCATTTTTTTCAATTTTCAATTTTTCGACTTGACGAGTTTCCCAAAAAGTTGACGACCTTTTTTGCTTGTCAGCCCTTTTTTACTATTAGTTACTCTTCAGGTTACTCGACATCAAGCACTCCTTTAGGGCTTTGAGGGCTGCTGACCTTTTTTGCCCCCCAAACGCAAATGACGTCCCTGTTTTTCTTTTTTGTTGCACATTAATACATTGTAAATTAATATTTTCATTTCCTTGGGGGGGGCACGGCCCCCCAGCCCCCTCCAAATGACGCCTCTGCCCACATGATGTCGTTTGTGATATTGATAGGTGGCAGCAGCAGCAACAGAGAAAACGCCCTTGACGATTATCCTGAAAGCCATCCTCGTCGACAACAAGTGGTGACCAGACGTCGCTCTGAAAGTGACAATGGATCTTATGAATACGAGGACAACGATTGTCAAACTGGCGAGGGTTATAGTGAACTACGGTATACGGGACCTTGAAAATAAGTTGTTGACTTACACTATATCCTATTTGGAATATACTGCGACGAATGGATAGGCTCTGTTTCTCGATAAATATGAACTCGTGACCTGGCTTTCAAAGCTTGTCAAATGTACAAATTCAAGTTACGATATTTTAAAGAATTTGCTTCCATCATGACTGTTTTATCGTAGACCTTCATTCATCTGAAATATTGTGTTATATTTTAAATATTCTTATGAAATGTTATGATTGATGGCTTTAACTGCTTAATTTTTATTTATATATTTCGTATTACACTAGCCATATAGAGAAACTTCTCTATAGTCATGGGCACAAGTGACACATCTCTTGGGAAGTATTATTACCAAGGCTGTCTAATTTGATTCGCCTATCAAATCGAGTAAGTACATAGATAAAAAGTCAAATGAGTCTAAATAAATTAGCTCCTCATAAAGACGAATCGCTGTTTTGTTTTCATTTTTGCCTTCTAGCAAATGCAACAGTTGATGAAAGCATATGACTGAGCAAGACAGAGTGACAATGAACAATATTAAGACTTCGCCGAATCATCGTGTGTTGATATTTCCAGCTTGGTTTTGCCGTTCGTTTGTTCTATCATTCTCACCGTTTACATAAAATGCTTGGATAAGTTTTGAAGAGGTTTTCTAGATTTTTTACACAGACGCCCTCGCCTTCAAAATCTATTTGGGTCAATTTCAAAGTCTATTGATACGATTAAGTGATTTTTATCAACATACCGTTTATAGTCGCCCCAATTGATTCTTAATTTCTTCCTCTAAAATCTAAATAATTTACCTTTTTTGCAACATGCTGACTGCCATGTCATAGAATACTCTGTGACTGAGAGCTGACCATTATGATACCATAAATAGAAAGACAAGCGGTACTCAACTACTCATCCTGGCTTGCCACAGCTCATAAATTGCGCAAGACCGCCATAACCGGTGGCAAGCCCTGGTCGAGAAAGGAGGAGCCACCCACCCACACACGCGCGCGCACACACACACACTCGTCATGGCAATCTTTAAACCAACTGCAGAAAATCTTACATAAAATTTATAAAATATTACAATTATATGTTTTCAAACTTCAATTAGAATAGGCATTAAGCTCTTATCTACAGCGTAGATCTGAGAGTTCGTAAAGAGCGCAGAACGGAAAACGGAGCCAAAATTCTAATTAATATCTTTTAGATTCTGATTTGAATCCAACTTAGCATCAGGGTACCAAACTCAAATGTACTCATTTCACACAATTACTTAACTTCTTGTTCTTTCATTTTTTCTCGAAATATAATAAGACGATAGTCCTTTTAAATTTTAATTTATACAGGAAGTTACAGTACTGTATATTGGCGATTGCAGACACAGTTTTCGCATTAATTGGCTGTTATTTGAGACGGTCTTATATTATAGCTGGCAGCAGGGTTATTTCTAGGATTGTGAATTTGGGGGTGTCGGGAAAATCTGGGGGTGTGATTAATTTCTAGGATTGTAGGATTGAGAATTTGGGGGTGTCGGGAAAATCCAGGGGGTGTCGGAGTTTGGAAGTCTCTGCCGAAAAAGCCTGGCGAGCAAAAACGCTATACACTCTCAAAAGACCCTGACAAGCAAAAAAGGTCATCCGAGAATAAAAGTTGGAGGTGTCCTTCATTTGGGGTGTCGAAGCCTAATTAATAATTAATATGCATTTTGTATACATACCATTGTCACATTACCGAATTTTGGGCGGTGTCGACCTCAAATTGGGGTTGGGGGTGTTAGGTGGGTGTAAAAATATCCCTAGCTGGCAGACATTTGGAGACTTTGTCAATAGCAGATTACGTATATATATAATATCACATGATTAAAGACGTATTTATTTAATATCTCATTTCCACGTTCATTGTAAAGCAACCTTGACTTTGGCCCGTGCTATGTTACGGCGCTTTATAAATTGTCATGAATAATAACATTAACAGTATAATATTATTAATGTAAGCTGCTATTGGCGAAGCCTCCAAATGAATTATGGAACATGTCTTATGAGAATTACATTGTTAGCATTAGTTAGGCATACTTTCACTCGCGCAGTTAGCCCTCGTGTTCGCTTTCGTGTTTAGGCGAACACTTAACGAGCAGAGACAAGCATCATAAAAATAATATAGAAGTAAAAATAATAAAATAAAATACATGTTCAACTGGCATGAACATTCAATAGGCTTAGGACATATCCATGACTTTAGATCTCAAACACTCATTTACTATACAATTAGAGAAAACAGCGATTTCTTCTTAAACTTCAGTAGGACGGACTGCTGTCGGTATTTTACCACACCGCGTGCTAGTTGCAAACCAACCATATTCCTTATCCACTCGATTGCATCTTCACAACAGACTTAAGTATTTTACAAACAGCCTGCTGAATTAATCTAAAGCAGCGGTTCTCAACCTGTGGGTCGCGACCCCCACGGGGGTCGAATGACGATTTGCCAGAGGTCGCCCGAGACCATCAGAAATATGGGGTTGTCTCTTTTCTTGTTATTGTACAAAATTTCCTCAGTGGTAGTTACGACGTACTAGTTGTTTTACTATAATTGTCATTCGAGAATAGACATAGAGACAATATTAAATAACAATTTCGAACATTTTGATTGTCGTATCATTATTATTTTTATCAGTTTACATTGTGAACGAAAATAATTTTACCGTTAGGGGGTCGCCACATCATGGAGAATTTAATTAAAAGGGTCCCGGCACTATAAAGGTTGAGAACCGCTGATCTAAAGCATTTAACGTGCTTTGTTGCTTCAGTCACATACAAGACCCTAGGCAAACAATAAGGCTCGACAAGATTAACACAGATTAATAATGAATTCTGTTGATTTAGAGCGATTGTATATATGCTGCTAAAAAAATTAGAATTTCAATTTTACTTCCGAAATAGACAGGTTTCATTTTAATCTTCTCTTTCCAATATGCACAACCGTAGATCGCTGCGTGAGTACCTTTCGTCTCAGGCAAAGTCCAGCAACTGTATTAATATTATTGTGTCAATTGAACATTAATTGTACTGCTGCCGATCATACTAATCGACGTTCGCATTTCTTGTCAATGCGAGTTCCTTACAGCTTTCATATCAGCATTCAAAATATAACGCAGCTTGAAAATGGATTGCTGTCTATTGCGTCAAGGGAAGCAGGGCTTTTTCAGTGGAAACGCACGGGAACGGCGTTCCCACACCTTTTTTGCCAGATTGTATGTATAATTATGGATATGTAATAATGCGTTTGGGAACGTACAGGTACGGCGTTACCACATCCGTTTATGTCGAAGAGTAAAAGAGGATGAGTTCACAAACTTTTTTGGTAGAAAAAAACCCTAAAGAGAAGAAACTCAACATCTGAACACACGCAAACAATCACAGATGCATACAATGTTTATATATATATATATATATATATATATATATAAAAATAAAAATAAAAAGTAAATTTATATATACTGTACACAGTGATGTGACGTCTCGAGGCACTGTCTCGTCTCGAGACAGTCTCGAGACAGTGTTTTCAATGTCTTGGTCTTGGTCTTGGTCTTGCTGGCCAGTGTCTCGGACTTGGCCTTGGTCTCGTCATTACTGTCTTGGTCTTGAATCGCAAGACCGAGACAGTGGTTTTTTCCACTGTTAATAACAATGTTTTCTGTGGTAGATGTCTTCCGAATTATGTGGCTATACGAGATTGTCACTGTTGGAACCCTTCGTGAATAATAAATAATAATAAATGTTTGTATAAATATATCTATGACAAATTTTCGTAATTTTATGGCTGATGTTGATAAAGAAATTTGTGAATCTTGTTTTGTCTGTTTTCTTGATGTTCAAAATTACTGTCTTGGTCTTGGTCTTGATGGTTAGTGGCTTGGTCTTGTCACTTACTGTCTTGGTCACATCCCTGACTGTACAGTGTCCACTGATAGCTGACTTAATAATGGGCTCTGCAGACCTATTGCCAACGACCAGCTTGGTTTTCATCTGCTACTGTATTTGATTACCTTCGCGTGACCAAGTAAGCCGCGGCCTCATAAGGGAACTTATTGCGGGGATATATCCCCTAAACAGTTATCCGGACAATATCCGCGTGAATGATACGCTGGCATTAATCTACGAAGCTCCGCTTAAAAATATATCCTCAAAATATTCGTTTGGGATAAAAAATACCACCCTGATATATCTGAGCGAATACGTTTGCACAATCAAGCGGATAATTCAGCCGGATATCTTTACCGTTCGACCAATCACCTTAAAGGTTAATAGATCTTTCGTCAACTCGAATGTGTTCACAAAATAATAACTTTCCGAAACAGCGTCAACGGTCTGATCGAAAATTTGTCATCGTTTGTCCGGCCGGATACCCTGGATTTGACCAGGATCTTTAGTGATTTGGATTTGGTGTGCCATCGGTTGATGCTCCTGTGCATTATGAAAGTGGCGCTATAGAAGTTTAAGATTAGATTAGATTAATTATTATTATTAATTTAATTTTATCGTCCGTTTCAAACACATAGGTGTTCATCGGGGACGCCTCAGACCACAAACCGCATGGCTCATCGGCAGAGCAGACTGTAGCTGAGGAGGGTCGGTTCGGTCCAGGTAAAAAAAATCCAAAAAAAGAGAATTCTGAACGTGCAACGGAGGTAAATGTGGAGTGAACACGTCCTCAGACGATGGTTTGACGACAACGGAGAGTGAACGGGATTAAATCTTGGGGAGACGATCCGCGCGACATGTTGGGGGGGGTGGTAGGGTCAGGACGCGATGTTGCGAACGAGATAAGATATTTGACCATATGTTGCACAGAAATTCCAAAATCAACTCTATATCAAGCTCAACAGATCGGAAGAGGCCAACGCTCCTCGCTACCACCGCCACCTAGCGATTTAACTCAACATTAATAAACAAGTAAGATACAATTCCAAGAGAGCATCTCATAACAGGCTTAAGACCGTGAAGACCGGAAATGGATCATTCGGCAAGCTGCTGGTCTCAACGGTTCCTAAGAGATCTTTGAGCTGATGATGATGATGATGATGATGATGATGATGATGATGATGATGATGATGATGATGATAATGATGATGATGATGATAATGACCATAATATATACTGTAATTCGACTGATTAAAAGAAATACTCCATTTTAATCCATGAAGGCAAAAGCAAACAAAATTTACTGACATCCATAAATACAAACATTCATATAAATGTTTAAGATAGACTTGAAAATAAATAATCTGTATGCGACGTGTGCAGACGTTTTGGATTCAAATAAATATTTTCCAGTGTTCACGAAATAGTTTAGAATGGGGACGTTGAAAGCAATAAATAAGAGTCAACTAAATTCTTCCCTTCAACCAAATTCATGCTGGATGACCCGTGTGGTCTATGTGCTTCAGTCGACCAATGGTCCGAAGAAATAGTTGCCTGCGTTGCTTTCGTCCTGAGAAAACATGAAATCCATAAAACCGGCATTAAACTCGTCAATGCTCAACTTATTGTCGTGGTTGGTATCCATGGCATCGAAAGCTGCCCTTCTATCAAACGCCTCTTCCGGAAATCCCATGTGTTCGTACCATCTCTTGTGCTCATTCGGTTGAAGAAATCCGTCTTTGTCGACGTCCAGTAACTCAAACATTCCGTATATTATCTTGCTGACCACCGAGACGACGTCGGGGTCGTACAGTTGTTGCCCGATTGATCTGATCAAGATCGGGAGCGTCAGGCGATTGTTCTTCTTCAGATCTTCGTCTTTCATCATGTATCGCCACCACTACGGAAACATTTACATCAGAGGACATGTCCACAGTTGAAATATTATTTGAGCATTTCAAACATTTAAAGAAACGCCCAGATTGACCAAAATGACTCAAGGCAATAATTGATATTCAGAGCAGCGATGTCTATGGGTTGGGTTAGCCTATAGCAGTGTTTAATCTATGCCGTTTCCGGGGGGGATTGCCCTTTTTCCTCCCGGAAATTTCAAATTCCTCCCTCTGGAAATTTTGGAATACTACATGGACTAACAGCGGCCCCTAGCAGAATTTCCTCCGGCTTTGTCAGTTTCCCTCCGGCTTTTTCAGTTCCCCCCGGAGTCCAGGAATCTAGATTAAACACTGGCCTATAGATTGGGTTGAGTTGGGTCAGACTTTTCATATTAATGGTGGGTTGGGTTGGGTCAGAAAAGAATGCATGATTTTAAAAAGTAATGTATTGCGGTGGGCTGGGTTTGGATTTGGTCAAGAAGTCCTATTATCGGCATGGGTTCGGTTGGGTTGGAAATTTGATGGGCTGGGTTGGATTGGGTTGTAAAAATGGACCCGTGGACATCTGTGATCGAGAGCAGATGGACTTGAGATGCATGGCTTGAGTGTTTTTTGTTGCAGGTTCCGTTTCGGCGTCTAAATCATAGTTTTCATTTTCGCCGTTGAAGGGTTTGATCAGAGGAGATTAACGGCTGTGATACTGCACTTAGTTTTTCCAAACATATTCCTCTTTATAGGTTCATCTATCACCAAATAGGGAAATCTTGATGATTGAGAGCAGTGGCGGCTCCACAGGGGTCCGGGGGGCCCGTGCCCCTATTGAGTGCCTGGCCCCCCAGTGGCCCCCTGTTGGGACCCTATACTTAATACTACATACCTAACAACAAAATGGTTGGCCCCCATGATTAGAAGTTGCCATCCCAACGGCCCCCTTGCCAAATCCGGGAGCCGCCACTGATTGAGAGCTCTAGCGATTACAATTTCATTCTTAAATGCATTCAAATCTGAAAATTTCTTTCAAAATTGAATTTTTCGCAATGCTTCTTAGTACTTCTACAGGCACGTCGGAACGAATTTTGAGCAGGGGTGCAGATTTTCTCAATATACAAGTTGTGACAATGGGGAAAAATTCGTCACTGAAAAAAATCTGACAAGCAAATAAAGGTCGCCACTAACTTTTCTTTAGCCTCCAAAAGCCTTGACAAGCAAAGTCGTCACTTTATTCTATATGAAACTCTTGACTAGCAAAAAATTAAAAAGCCTCCTTATCTTGATGTTTTCCAGGGGTGCAGCTGCACCCCCTGCACCCTCATTTCCTACGGGCCTGTACTTCCACATCATTTCGCGTCATATTTACAAAAAGAAATATTAGCATAGGAATCAGCGAAAATGAGACGATAATCGAATGTAGGAGAATCGGGTTAAAAACGCTCTAAGCACAAACTTTGCGCCAGTGTCCGATCAGCTCTTCCTTTTTCTCGGGAGAAGCTTTGTAGCTGTCAGCGAATCTGCGACCAATTTCACCGAAGTCGTCTTCCTTGATGTACCCATCGTGATCGAAATCGTGAATTTTAAAATAATATTTCATCTTTTTCAACCAAAATTCCGACATTCTGAAGGAAAGTTCTTCACGGCCAAACGTATTGTTCACGCTTTTCTTCTAGACTGCGAATTCAACATAGTCGTTACATACATATCTAGGCCTACATACCTGTACGCTTTCTGCGTATGGACTTATTACTCTTAGCGATTCTAAACTAGTTCATAAATCATCGGCTGCTCATAAAATGTATTGATAATGCTGTCATATGATAGAATTATAAATCAGCATGCAGCCACCGGCGTGAATTGCCCCCTCCCATGTAGTTTTTAATCTACACTCCTGGACTCCAGGGGGAAACTGACAAAGCCGGGGAGAACTGACAAAGCCGGGGGAATTCTGCTAGGGAGCTGCTGTTAGTTGATGTTGTATGCCAAAATTTCCGGGGAGAATATGAAATTTCCGGGGAAAGGGAAATCCTCCCGGAAACGGCCTAGATTAAACCCTGCCCCGTATCTTTTCGTGAATGAAGATGAAATAAAAGAAATTCACATGAATCCCCTGGGACATAAGATTGGCTATTGTCTCAACCAATGCCTGCAAAACCCTTCCTAATCAAATTTTCACTGGGATTCAAATGAATGCTGTTAATTTGCAACGACAAACAATGAATAAACCAGTCGAGCAAGTAAGTAAAATATCGTGAATTTATATAGAGCTTTCTGGACAAATACCGCTGCTGCTGCTTATTCTTAGGCGCTTAAAAACAGCTTTGGGCTAAAGGTTGGATCAGCCGGGCAGGGTCATTTTTTCAAAAGGGCCATCGTGGTTGGAATGATGCCTTGAGTAGAAAACCCTTGAAAATTATGAAAACTAGAGGAGATGTTGTGAAAGTGAAGGAAATTGTGTATGAGAACCTCTTGCTTGATAATGATGTAGACAACAGAGATATGCTGGACTTGAGTTCCAATGGTGTACGGACATTTAATCACGCGACAGTTAATCACGTGGACATTTACTCACGTGACACTTAACCCATTAATGCCCGACTTTTTATTATAAGTCTAACATACAATATAGTCTAGTATTCAGTGTTAGAACATCAAAGCTAATCTTAGTTTTAAATAAATTGCATGCATATTGCCAGATTTTGATTTTGAAATCGTGTTCTACTTGTGGAACATTGGGCACTTACGTTACATAATTTTGGTAATATTAAATTTAGATTAAATCGAAGCGGCTGATCATAGCAATTGTCAGGGTCGTAGCCAGGAACTTGATTTGGGAGGGTATACATACTTTGGGTGGGTATAAATCTTAACTATAAACCACATAAATCATATAATAATAAACCACTTATAGCCACATGTAAATCACACAAAAAACGTTAAGGTAGACTGATTTTTTTTTTTTTTTGGGGTATATATACAGAGATATACCACCCGTCGCTACGCTCCTGGCAGTTGTGGAATGTTTCATTTTCCTTAAAAAGCAACATATAAAAACATGACAGATATAACCAATGCTTCATATAATTGTCATTCAAGGTCGAACTTTGGTTGGCAAATTTATCTGCAGGCAGCAGTTTAGCATTATTCGCGTAATGGAGTTAGGCAAGGATTTCATCAAAGCGAATTCGACTCATTGCACTTGAAATCAGCTAATTTCGTACTTCACTTTCACCGCTCCAATACAGTCTTCATCTAAGCATGGTACTCTAGCCAGATATAAACTATATCGCCACAACAACTTTCAGTTCTTTGAAACTAACGGTAAATGATGATCTGGGATCTTTTTCGTTGGATTAGAGTGTTGATAATACTGAATGTTCTCAACTGTATTGTCCCAAAATATCTCAAAGTAGCCACTTGGGTTCAGATCCGGTATTATTACACTGCAGTCACTGCCATTCCAGCAGAATTTTTGTCTTCAAGTCAAGCCTTCTTCCAGACTCGTGACGAACTGTCTTGCACTTGTGGAACTTGATCTGTAACCTTTAGTTCTACAGGTTTGAAAACTTTTTGTGTTTTCCTATGGTGCTTTGGTCATGGTGATTTTTGGAGTCAGTTGACTCTCTCTACATTGATCAGACGACGCAGGAAGCATGTGATCTGCACCTGTATAATCTGCAACAGCGACAGAAAATGACGATACGTCATTGGCAGGTACATCATCATTATTTGTACTTCCGAGTACGAGAATATAGCACTTTCATCCATAAATTCTGCTAGTCTGTCACTGTCAGCCTTCAGGATTTCAGCTGAGAGATGATCAGCGAATGGTCTCTCTCCACATCCTTCTTCGCTGCTATCATCACCGTCACCTTCACTTTCACCATTTTCAGGTGGCAGTATGAAAACTTAAGGCATTTAGGAAATTTTTCCTTTGTAACATATTCAAAACCTCGTTGACAAACACCAATCAGTAGGTAATACAAGCATAAATATTAAAACTTCTAATTATCAGTGAGATATTGTCACCAAATGTCTTTCAGGACGTCACATATGAGTTAGCATTGGAACTCACTGATTCAAATGCGAAGACCGACTTTGGTAACCCAATTGTCCAATGTTCTAGAAGTGGAACATATCAGACAAACAACTATTACACGCGGACTTCCATTTAAATTAGTTTACTTTTAATTAAGTAATTCTATAGCATTCCAAACATCAAAATAGAAGCAATAGACTTTTAAAATATTGCTTACCGTTTTTTCTGACTACAGGTAAGTGAGACATGTTCCGATACCGACATTAAATTGGGAAAAAATCAGAAAAATTATAATTATCGCTCAAACGTGGTAAAACATAAGTAAAGCAATAAATAGCAACATGGCTGTTACCAAAACAGCACTTTAGAGAATAATTTAGTGTATGACTACGGAATTACGCAATTTTTAATCTAGTGTTCCACAAGTGGAACATTGGGCACAGATGGGTCACGCGACACTTAATCACAATCACAGTTAATCACGCGATTGTTGGTCACCTCGGTTTGGAGGTCCGGGTGTTGAACCTTCTAAAATTTCTATTTTATTTAAAAACAAATAGTGTTTCAGTGTCGGTGATTAACGGTCGCGTGATTAAATGTCACCAAACCAAGTTCCAATGTGGACAAACTTTTACTCGGCTGCTAGAAACAAACTAATTCATTCCTCGCGGACGCAAGTGACTTAGTCATAGAATGCGTTATCGCGTGATGACGAACATTTCGTAGGCCTACATTCTATTCTGCCGTTTAGTGAACAACTGATTATCAATTTCTTTGTCCCTACAAATTAAATTCTCGGTTTCGCATCTGCTGTTGAATTGCCTGATGGTTAGATGATTGTAGCATATGCGACCAATAATTGATTATTGATTTTTCGGATGCGTCGTTAACGTCATTTGTCATTTTCCGACGGGTTGATTTCTTTTTTTGTATCACCTACGTCGTCAAAAAGACGTGTGAGCGTGGCTGTTTTTCTCTACCATATTCAGACAAATATTTTCCGATATATTAGGCCTATGCATTGGCCTGTTAGGAGTCGAACCCGGAATAGTCAATTTCCCATTGCGACACAGACAGGGGATGGATTGCAGGCTGTTCAAATTTAATCACTGCTTTCGACTGAAAGATGTACGAAAGCCTCAAAGTGTCGCATGTGGCGGAAATTGTATTGCGCCTATTTTCTCGGCGGAGATATTCTCTCGCTTCGCAGCGACTCTGTTACGAAGCCACTTGAATATAATTGCATCCTTTTGCACACTCAGGACCAGCATACTGCTACAGACCTACAGCAGTATATAAATGCTTCTTATTTCAGAATACGCCTGATGGCTCGAATTGGCTCGAATTTTCAGGTAGCCTAGAGAGAGAGAGAGAGAGAGAGAGAGAGAGACAGACAGACAGACAGACAGACAGACAGACAAACAGAGACAGAGAGACAGAGAGACAGAGAGACAGAGAGACAGAGAGACAGAGAGACAGAGAGACAGAGAGACAGAGAGACAGAGAGACAGAGAGAGACAGAGAGAGAGAGACAGAGAGAGAGAGACAGACAGACAGAGACAGAGAGACAGACAGAGACAGAGAGAGACAGAGAGAGACAGAGAGAGACAGAGAGAGACAAAGAGAGAGACAGAGAGAGACAGAGAGAGACAGAGAGAGACAGAGAGAGACAGAGAGACAGAGAGAGAGAGAGAGACAGAGAAACAGAGAGACAGATCAACTAATAAAAACCATATATTTAATGTAGAAAAACAATTACAAGTGATCTTAGTAACTCAGAATTCACAATTATCTACAATCAGCCTGAAACTTTGATAATGGTGATTCTGACTAATCCAGTGAGTGTATTGATAGCGATATCGTTGCCTTTGACGGCGATTCTTTTGATGAGGAAACTGCGTAAAATGAAGTCGACTGTCAATTGCCGATTAGATAAGAGACTGGACGGAATGGTCATCGTAATCACAGGTAAGTGGACTGTGACAGCATGACAGGGATATATTTACACCCCTTAACATCCCCCAGCACTTCCCCCCCCAATTTGAGGTCGACACCCCCAAAAATTTGGTAAAGTGACAATGGTGCGCATGCAAAATGCATATTAATTAGCCCTGAACACCTCACAAATGGAGAACACCCCCAACTTTTATCCTCGGATGACCTGACCTTTTTTTTTGCTTGGCAGTCTTTTTCTGACGCCTGATAACATTTTTTTGCCCGTCAGACTTTTCGGTAGAGACCGAAACTCCGACACCCTCCCAGATTTTCCCGACACCGCCCAAATTCACAATCCCAGAAATAACCCTGGACTGTGATGCCAATCATTTAGAACCTGTTCGCTGGTGGGACTGGCGTAGACATAGGTGTCAACGCTCTAGACGTGACAAATCATGCAGTGGTCAAAGCATTGGTTTAATACATTTATGGATCTATGTTCGAATATTCATTCTAAAAATTGTTTAAAACACGCAGAATGCCCTTTCAACCATAGCATGTGCAATATTTTTTTAAACAATGCATTCGCCGCCATCTGGCGAGCGCTTCAAACATTATCACTTCGGCCTTTTCGATTAATTTGCGATTATTTTTTGTACCATTTTGTACAATGTACCATTTGTACCGGGCCCACCAGCAAAATATAGGGGCCCACCTTTTCCTTTAACAATATTTTATAATTATTTTTTATGATTTATTTGTTTTAACAATTCTATTTTCCGAAATGCAACCATTTGTCACGCAGCGTGTACTGAAGAAAAGAAAAAAGCTTATCGCCACTATTGCTCAAACATCTAGAATTCTAGATGATCTGTAACTTTTCCGCTCTTCCGAAAGTTTCCCGAGAAAATCTTTAAAAACCTTGACAAATAAAATATTTCATCTCGCCACTTTTCACATTTTATCTGTAACTTGTTAGAAGGAATGACCAGGGATGAAATATACATTCCTAACATTTTGCTTTGAGCTAAAGTGTTAAATGTTCACTGCAGTCAAACAACTTAACCTTTTGGTTAAGCGATTTTACCAAATTTATTAACATCCTGAGGCGCTTATTAAAGGTTTGCTTTACGCAATAACAAAATTCAAAGTTGCAAGAAAGTTCAAGGTTTCTTTCTCCCTGTTTCTCTTTCTTTGACAAAACTATGAATAAATACTTGGCAGCTATTAGCATCATTTACAATTCATATTAAAATAAATTTATATTTTGTCATTTCTCCAAACGGCATGTAAATAGCTTCAAGGCTCTGATTTCTAAGCAACGGCTACTGACTAACTCAAAAATACATTTGCAGTTTCCAAGCAGAAATTCTGCTTAGAATAGCTTCCATCAGTAGCGTAGCCAGGATTTCCGGAAGGGGGCTGGTTTTGGTCATGACCAACTTCGAAAAATCTTGACAAGCAAAAAATGTCTTCCTCATCTTTCCTCTTTTACTTTTTGCCTTTCAGATGTGCTGACAAGAAAAAAGGTCGTCGCCTAATAATTACAAATTACATCTTTACGTTCTATAGCGCTTAGAAATTATTTTGGGTCGGCAGCCAAAGGGGGGTTTGACCCCCAAAACCGCGTCCGGAAGTAAAAAATGTATGGAAACACATTAAAAATATTTTTCGTAGGTATCCGATGAGGGGTTTTAATCCCCAACCCCCTGGCTACGCCACTGGTTTCCATCCCGTCAAACTATTAAGACACCACAGGGTCCATCTCATTCATCTTGAGGTCTAAATCAACCCCATTATTTTTGCTTACTTCTGATAAAAGCGTATTAATAGGATTTTCCCTTAATAATAGCATTGTTATAGCGATCAATGACGGTGTCTTAATGCAACAATAAAATACTAAATATAGCTTTGTTAACTTTCCAAAGCTCAAGAAAGAAAATGTTTCGCCAACTTGCAAAAATAATATTCAGGAAATTTTTTCGTACTGTTTTTCGCCAGATGGCGGAAATTATTGTTCGGATATTACACACAAGAAACCACAAATGCCACAAAATTGTACGTTGCAAAAGAGTATTGTCAGACTCAGTACTTCGAAAAATTAGAGAATATCATTATATTCGAGCTCATCTTCCTATTTCCCAATAATGCCTTTGACAATTCCAGAATAATGCTTCGCTGCGTCTAATGCCGGGGTTAAATTGGAAATGCGCAACATAAATTCTGTCCAACCGATACATAATTATGTCTATGGGTTGAAATAGCCGAGTTACTTCACATGCAGGCAGTGTTTATTCTAGACCTTCTCGGGGGGGACCCCCAATGTTTGAAATTCCCCCCAATTTTTGACATTTTGGCAAGCAGTATGACCTCCCTAATGTCTGTTTCTCCCCCCAGATTTTAAACTCCCGCCAATGTCTAGGTGGCTAGAATAAACACTGCATGCAGGCTGACTGTGTGTGTGTGTGCGTGTGTGTGTGTGTGTGTGAGGGTGGCGATCAATCCAAATTCCCTCTATTAATCTGCCACCGTTGTTACTACTGCTATAGCCGATAATACCGCTACTAGCAATGCTACAACATTGCTACTAAGCGCTGTGTTGTCCGATTTGTCTTATTATAATAACAGGAGCAAGTTCTGGCATCGGTCGTGCGGTGGCGGTTGAATGCAGTCGGAGGGGTGGAGCGGTCGTTCTCGGGTGCCGGGACCCTGAGGCTGCCGCTCGAGTTGTGGAAGAAATTCGTAGTACAATGGAATCGTCTTTCCAGATGACACTACCAGCTGTTCTTCCACTCGATCTGGCTTCTTTTGGATCAGTGGAAGAGTTTGTCCGCTCGGTTATCGAGCGCTTTCAACGCGTGGATGTTCTGATCAACAACGCCGGTTGAAATACGTTCTCCGTTGTATACATATCGCAATTTGAATATGTAGCGTAATTGGGCGCATATGTAATGTACACAACTCGATTCGTTCATGATCATCTGTTAATTGTAGCACCGGAAAGATAAAAATAGAAAGTATATGATGTGAGATTGACTAAAACCTGCGCGTATTTAGGCTGGTTTTATAAGTGCCGAAGAAATAGCAGGCGCTCACATTACCACACGTAATTAATTATAAAGGTAGAGGTGGTCCCGTACTCGAACGATCGCAGGGTCCAACTTATGTAGACAAAGATGTCAGCGCCTAGACGTGACGTATCCCTGTACTAGGCAGCAGCGAAACAGGTGATTTGCGCCATAATTCTACAGTAAGTTGCCATTGCTTTCTCAAGACCCGCGTTTTACCTTCGCAGCTCAACGCTGCTTGAAATTTATCCGAGATTTAAGTGATGAACTACTTGTCTTGCGGCCGGCACTACGACTCTTATCCCGGTTATGATATTCATCCAAATACGATCGGCGCTCGACATAGCCAAGCGATTGTCTGTTCTAATTACAGCCTACCTTGGACCAAAAGCAACAACGCCGGATGGATTGGACTACTGCTTCCAAGTAAACTTCCTGTCACACTTTTACCTCACGCAACTTTTCATTCGTCGTCTTTCCTCGACTAAAAGTCTGTCATCCATCCATCCGATCCGTGTCATCAACATGTCGTCCGACTCGTACGTCATGGGTGACGCAGATTTCAGAGCCGTCACGCCTGACGATGACAACAGTTGTTATGACATTTATCAAGCCTATGCAACTTCCAAGCTGGCCATGATTTTGTTTACCAAGCAGCTGATGTCAAGGTATTCAACCGCTGGTGTCAAGACTGTAGCCGTCCATCCAGGTACTAAAGTTCCATAGTTTATTCTATAATCTGTCCTATTTTATCTTCTTTCTATTCTATTCGATAGTTTCTTCTATTCTATCTTCTATTCCAGGGTTTCCCAAACATTTTGGAACCGCGCTTTGGAACGTACAGCGACCCTTATCATAGCATGTAATGTCTAAATAAATGCGTCAGGCCATCTGGCGAACATTAGTTGAAAAGGTTCTTCTGAGTCATGAATAAAAAGCAAAATAGAAGTTCTGATTCAATTCGAATGAAAATATGGCCAATATATTAGGCATAATTATTCGTATTTTTGACAAATCAGACAAAATTAGAGAAAAAGATAATGATTTTTTTTTAATTTCAGCTTTTTAAAAATTTTGCTGTGAACATAACTTTTTTACGCGTCTTAAAAATCCTATGAGTATGGCAAAATCACTTCTACGACAAGAAGTAACAATCCATACTGTTAGTGGAGTTTTAGAGCAAAATGGTTGAAATACGCTTTCCCTGCGTTATTGAGAAAAAAGTTAAAAATTTAAATGAACTAATCTATAAATAATCTATTAAATTCTATCCGAATCCATTCTATATTGTCTTCTAATCTATCTTGTAATCTATTCTATATTCTATTATATCGTGTATTGTATTGTACTGTATTCTATTCTATTATATCGTGTATTGTATTGTATTGTATTCTATTCTACATTCTTTATTGTTTTATCCTCTTTTCTAATCTATTCCATATTGTCTTCTATTCTATATTCTCGCACAGCGGCACAGGTCAGCTATCAGGCCTACTACATTGCTTTAAATTCCTGTTATTATTATATTGCTGTTATAGGTTGTACCTCCTTTTTTGTGTTTCTTTGTTAACCGAAGGTTATAATAGAATGGTGACCAAAGCAACAGTTTCAATTTCAGATTTCAGCGACGAAGTAGATATTTTATAGAATTCCTAATTTCCTTATTTGTAGATAACTTATTGCGGGTAATTGCTAATTTATCATTATATAAACGATTGGTTTTACTAATTTCTTTGCCAATGCTCACCTTCGCAGGTGCAGTGAGAACTGGATTGACGCGCCACTGGCCTGGACTCTTCGGTCATCTTCTTCGCCTGCTGTCATTCCTCTTTTTCCGCACTCCCCTGGATGGCGCCCAGTCGATTCTTCATTGCATTATGAGCGAGGACGTGGAAGCCGTAGAGGGAAAACTAATCTTCGACTGCGCTCCAATGACAGTCGAGCCCTTAGCGTGTTCAACGGACAATTCTCAACGACTGTGGTCTTTAGCGGAGAAACTTTGTGGATGCAATTGATCACTACTGACCGAAATGGTCGGAAACTATGGACGGAATATTTGGACTGAAATATATGTGGATAATTCGACGGCGATTTTTAATAAAATAGCGTCAGATGGCATTCAGCTCTTGAAATTGCGGCACATTTTGAGACTAGAACAGGCACGCGTTACAGCAACTTGGCATCGAAAATTCCCCCAACGCATGAAATATTTGATCGGTTTTGCGCCACTCTCACAATCAATATAGACCGGAATAGAAGGCCTCTCCTCCCCCACCACTCATTCTTTGGCTACGCTAATGGGTATCAGAATCAGATACAATAGCTTACTTTAAAACTGATCAGTCATCTGCATCGTAGTTACCAAACTATTGATTGAGGCCGCCAGATAAAGAAATAGCTATGCCACGTAGGTAACCTATGATAGGTTAGGTTAGGTTAAAAAGTCAATTTATATAATGCAAAATCCATGAACGAAGAGTCAAAGGCTAGAGCGCTTTACACTAAAACGAGGTCTCGAAGAAATGCGTTTTAAGTTTCCTTGCGAACAAATCAACATTGGACTCTCTAGTCACGTGACCCGGTAATGCGTTCCAAAGAATGGGATTTGCGCACTTGAACGACCTCTCGCCAAATTTTGCCGTTCGAGACGGAGGAGGAACGACCAGTCTGACGTCTCGACTGGACCTTAGTTGCAGACGCCTGTCGGTAGACGATGGTCTCAGGATCAAAGAAGCCGAATCGTGCAGGGCTCGGAACGTGAGGATACAACTCTTGTAGGCAATACGCTCCGGGATGCGAAGCCAATGTAGCTTCTCTTTCAGAAAAGAGGAGATGTGCTCTCCTTCCTAGCAAGTTATACAGTTAAACAATTAAACATTTAATAACTATTGTAAGTAACTATTAATAATACTATCGCCAGCCGTGGCGTGTGGTCGCCACAAATATCTATGGGAATCGGCCAAGTTTTTAACAGTTATAGTAAAAAGAGAGTTGGGATACTTTTTATTCAGAGTTCAGACACAGTGCATATAGGTCCACTATATATATATATATATATATATATATATATATATATAATTATATATATATACAGGGGCTTCTATCCCTATTTAAGGTGGGCGCAGTGTGCGCCCGGAAAAAAAATGGGGGGGAAAATATTTTGCTTTCAACACCATTATATAAACTATTAATAAGCTAAATGATGCTACTTATCTGAACAGAACCGACACTGATATTGATTCAAAATAACACCAATCGTGACGTAATCAGTGGCGTCATTTGGAGGCAGGGAGCATGGCCTCCCAAAAAATGAAAAAAATCATTTATAATGTATTAATGCGCAAAAAATTGCAAACAATTGCCAAAAATATAAAAAATTGCAAATTTGCCAACATTGGCCATAAAATTTGCCAAAATTGACCAACATTTGCCAACATTTTGCAAAAAATTTGCACAAATGCGTAAGATTTGCAAAAAATTGCTAAAATTTGCAAAAAATTTGCAAAAAATTATCTCGCCCCCAAGAGAAGCGTGAAATGACGCTACTGGACGTAATCAATGGTACATGATAGCTATGCCTAATACAAAGGATAAAAGGCTGAAAATAATACTAAGTCCACAAGTGAGCAAATTAGCAAGAGGAATTTGTAATTTGGGGGATTTTTTTGGGGAATTGAGCCCGGCTTCAAGGGGGATAGAAGCCGCTGTATATATATGCCGTGAAAATGACAGATTGGAAACAACGATGAAAATGGAAGTATAAAAACACTGTCAAATTCCGAATTCATGTATATAAATGAATGCAATTGTCAGAATCAACAGAATCAAACAACATGCAGATTATACGAGAATTGCAGATACAGACAAAGCACATTTATGATTAAGAAAAAGCATAGGGCCTAATGGGAAATGGAATTGTGCTTTTTATGGATTGTTTTTAGGGTGTTGATATTTTCTTTGACTATTGTGGTCATTAATTAAAATACACATAAAAGGATTCTTATATGTTCTGCTCTGTCGTAATGCAGCAAGGAGTATAGCTGCGCTGGAATGGGCGTTATCCATTAATTGAGACAGGCGTGGTTGATGCAAATCCAAAGTAATGAAACAGGAAGAATCAGTCAGCTCGACTTTTGAATACAGTTTTAGTTCACATTGACAGTTGAGGTATTTCAAGAATTCCCACGAGTGCACCTTTAAACATACTTCGTGAGAAGTTACTATAATTACCAGCGAATTGGAGAAAGAGATATTCCTGTATAAAGTAGCAAATCCCAAAATTACTTGTAAATGTTCATCAAATATCTGTGAAAAACTGTTACACATCAAAAGAGGTATATATGAACTAAGTTCTGAAGGGTTGTGACATGCAAGTCCAGCCTCGGCTTTGTTTTCAAGCACTTCGAAACAGTTCTTGCATTCGGAGAGAGATTCGTTGTAAGACTGCATGGCTGTGAAGTAAAAGTTTGCACGGTAAGCTGATGTGACGCTCTGCAATAGCGAAGGATAAGATTCTTTAAGCATCTTGCAAAACACATCGCCTTCATAACTTATTCGACTATAAACTTGGACTGAATTTCTAGACACTTTGCGAACAAACATCCTAATCCAATTTTCTGTAAGTGACTTGTCACCATTTAAACATTCGTATGACACAAAATCTTCGTGTTTGGATAAAGAAAGGTCAAAATTTGCAACACAAGTTGCGTAATCTTTGCTTGTTTCTCTTTGATTAACACTGTCCACGGACATCAATCGAAGATGTGCATCAATTGCTGTGTGAAGGGTCTTCATTCCTGGTAAAAACCAATCACATTCAGACAGATATTGGGCACGGCATCTGTTAAATTCTATGTTGAGAGGAAATGAATTTAACGTCTTGGTGAGACATAGATATTCGAATGGCGTTTCAAATACCATTCTGCACATTTCAGGTGTGATATCTTCCGCAACGATGCTAATTCCATTTATTACGAAACTCTGCAACGTTTGCAATTCTTTCTCAAAACTATCTTCACCTTTCAGATGACTCATTATATTGCATTCTGGAATGAAATAACTTGGACATGATTTCTTCTCTAGACATCTGATAAATTGAAGAAGCAATATGTCTACGCAGGTGGTTATGTTTTGCTTTTCCCAAAATTCTGGGGGGAATTCTTCGCAGGCCCAGAACATGAGCGTCTTGAAATAGTAGGTTTGCCATGCTTTGTTTTCGTTGCCACCACAATACTCGGAAATTCTTCTCTTTAATAATCGGACGACATGATACACGTACTTCTGATCTGGCGTCCAACTGTGAATCAATAGAAGTTCCGCTTTTGAGAAGGAGAATCTCCATTCCGTGTCGTCACAAGAACTCCATGTGCGAAGTTTAGAAACAAAATGACAACCGCCTCTTGTTATCCTGACGATCAATTTCTCATCCGGCCATCCGTGAAATCTTTTGCGTTTTCTCCATTCTTCAGCTTCAACTGGCCAATAAGGACAGTAAACTGCGAACACCAAGTCT
Organism: Metaphire vulgaris; assembly: GCA_018105865.1. Lineage (NCBI taxonomy): Eukaryota > Metazoa > Annelida > Clitellata > Crassiclitellata > Megascolecidae > Metaphire > Metaphire vulgaris. The sequence continues at coordinate 105,834 of JACLAT010000092.1, forward strand.
AGTGTTACTGCATTCTGATTTACCTTAAAGAACGCTCGACCTTCATGCGTTAGCCTAAGCTCATACGGAAACGATGGACCTCCAGTTTTTATGTCCCTTAACACGGGTGGTCGGCGGAAGTACGTGGGATTATCCTCCGTGTTGTTGTCTCGATCGACCGTCAATCTTGCAAATCCCGACGGTGTGTGCTTGCTGTCAATTCGAAGAACAGTGCATTTGGTATTTTTGGGAGGATTCCTGTTCCAAGGAATTGCGCAAATGTCATATTTGTAGAATATTATATCCTCATCTGTAGGATTTTCTTCGCAATATTTTAGCGGTAATTCATAATAACTACCACATTCTAACATGTAATAAGATTCCAACGTGGTGAAACTCCTCAGACGAAATCTTTTATAATCCATACTTCCGCAGCACTGGAGAGTCTTGGATCCAAAAGATCAAGTTGAATTTTCTTCGAATATTCACTCCAGAAGTAGACTAATAACGTCTGTAAATATTAATAAAACATTATTTTCGGACAATTGATTTCTTTCGTGACACGCTTTGAAAGACTCCATATAAGAATATCAGGATTTATTGTTATTGTTATCTAAGATGGTTTGTCCCTGTTAAAGTTTAGCATGTGACCATGTATCAACGGGTCGCATGATTCGCGTCGATCTACTCGGGTAAAAGCGATAGATAAATGTCTGGCTGGTCGTCGCTCGAGAAGTTACGTGGTGTCAACCATAGATAGATTTTAATATCACAAGACAGCGTCTCTGGTATCAGAAAGTGAAGCACGATTTCCACCATTTTACATTGACTGCGTTTCAATTAAATATGCACGCTGTAGATGTATAGACAATGGTTACCATTAAAACAGTGTACCAGAATGGTGGATATTTGGTTTCAACTTTCGGCTGACTTTGCTATACTGCAGATAGACGGCATCTGGTGTATAATTAAAATATATGTTGCCAGCCGCGACTTCTTCCATAATTCATAAGCGTCCTTCCAGTTCGCTCGCTGTTTTTAGACTTTATCAAGTCATTCAATTATTACATTCATAAACAGGTTTATCGCACATGGTATATTTGCAGCGATAATTAATTACAGGAATCGAAATGGAAATTAAAACATACTTTTATGATTCAGCGAAAGCAGTGATGACGATGGACATAGTATGCTTTTGCTGGATCAGTTCAGTGAACTAATATTTTCAGTTTGATTTCTACTTCTTTCGATCTGCCATTATCGCAGCGAATAGATCATGTATGTGATAGGCTTTTAAACGTTTAATTAAGAGAATATAGGCCTATATTTAGGCCTATAAATGCTTGGTACCTTTGCGAACACGTAGCACGAGAGCGTACGTGCATCAAATGGCGCTCAGAGATGTCCATGTATCAATTGTTTTGAACCCAATCCAGCTCAACCCGTCAAATCTCCAACCTAACCAAACCCATGTTGGTAATAGGGTTACTTGACCCAACCCAGTCCAACCCACCGTAACACATTATAAATTGTTTAAACCATGACTTATTTTCTGACCCAACCCAACCCAGCACATCATTAATATGGAAAAGTCTTGCCCAACCCAATTAACCCAGCCCGTTGGTTAGCCCAACCCATGAGTATATCTGATGGCGCTATTGTTGACAGTTTCACCGATTGCTTGTCCGTTTTTGAGTCAATCCAAGGGACTGGAATTCAGTTGTCGTTCTCCAAAGAGTCAACGTCGTCCTCTGCATTTCTTAGAGTCAATTAATTATTTACGATTCGCCTCGCTCAGCTTTCGATCGGCTTCGTTTGCCGCGTCACGTGATTCTTGAGCGACCGTTCGAGATCTTAGATCCTTCCTACTGCGCTTCCTCGACTGTTTTCCATCGATTTTCTCGAAGGATTCAAACCTTCAATTTGATTATCGCTCAAGTGTAGAGCAACAAGCTTTTGGCAACGATCCAGCGCTTCGAGTCCTTCGGAGATCTTGTTATCACTCAAATCAAGATCGTATAGATTTGGAAGAACCGAGAAACCGACCGAAGTAGATATTTCGGCGTTAGACAGGTTCAACAATTCAAGATTTGGCAGTTAATCAAAATCGCCACTTAGGCTATTCACCAGAGATCCTGCACAAACCAGATCAAGCATCTCTCCGTCTTCTACGATTGTTTCCACAGTCGACTGGCCCGAAAGCTCCGCGTCGCTCGTCAGACGATCGCGCTCCGGTCGGTCGAAAATGTGTCCATCATCTGTAGAACGAGAGATCTGGATGTCGTTCTCTCTCACTGAACAATGGTGAACAACACTATAGGACGGATCTTCGATCTCGAACAGTCGCTCAAGGAATCACGTGACGCGGCAAACGAAGCCGATCGAAAGCTGAGCCAGGCAACTCGTAAATTGATCCTAGTGGAGTCGGAGTTGGGGAGGGCAGAGGAGAGAGCGGACGGGGCTGAAACTAGATGGAAGAAATTCGAAGGGGAAGTTAACGAACTGACGACGCAACGCAAACCAATGGAAGTCAATGAATAACAACTTTCCGAGACAGAAAGTACGTAAGAAACTCAAATCCGTGATCTGATGACCGTTAACGGTATGCTTGTGGTTTTGGGAGAAGAAATGCTGGATGTCAACTTTCGTTCATCGGTTCTTCAAATTCACTTTTTAACGACCTTGTTAAAATTTATAAATTTTAATCTTAGCTACTTAAAACCGCTCGTTTTTCTTCGTCGAATGATTTCTTGTGTGCCAATCACATTGCCTTTTTATATATTTTTTTTCATTGTGAAAATATGTGTAACTGCTTAGTCAGCTGCCATTTAGGCCTGTATGTTTGGACACAGTTGTAGGATAAAACTTTCTAAAGTGTTCAGTGTTGAAAATGCTTTACACTTGCATTGCTATCATATTGCTAACATAATGTCTGCTTTGGACTGATCATTATGATTAGTCACGGAATGACATGGAGCTGAGTTTGACTTCGAACAGACGTTGAGATTGTCAGAGTTTAGATTTTTGAAATAACTAAATGATGATGATGATGATGATGATGATGATGATGATGATGATGATGATGATGATGATTATTATTATTATTATTATTATTATTATTATTATTATTATTATTATTATTATATAGGACAATTTCTAGAGCGCCGTAAGCATAACTAACAAGGTCAAAGTCAAAAGCGCTTTACAAGAAGAATTAGATACTAAACAAGTGCGTTTTCATTTGTTTCCGGAACCGATTCAGTGTCTCGATCGTAGGCGACTTCGGGAGCGAGTTCGATATTACCTCACACTTTATTCGTCATGTGGCATTACTCGTCTCTCATTGCCTCCAGTTGCCTATTATAGCCCTACACTAACGACCAAAACTTTAAGTAGTTAGGCGTGGCCTACACTTCTGCAGTTCCAGAAGGGCCGTGGTCATCGCAATATACTGCAAATAGGCCAAGAGTGAAAGTCAAAGGAGAGAAGAAAACAGGATGAAAATATCAACTCTCTAACTCTCTGTCTATCACGAGAGAAATGATCCTTAACTGGGGATAATAATCTTAATAAAGATCCCTTAACTGGGGATCTCGGATATATCCGTCCATTTTACATTGAGTTACAGTTAAATACACGGTTAAGGGGTTAACAATAGATGCGTGATTTGTTAGAAGCGATTTGCAATTTTTCGAATATTAAATCCGGATGTAAAGACCGTGCATTTCCTTCGATCTTGCTTGCTGCAATGCTGCATTCCACACATACTGTATATGCAGAATCTTTTACAGAATATGCACATCTCTTTGGAAATGCTTTTGTAGTATTTTGGATGATCTTTTTGATCCCCGAGAAAACAAAACTTTTTACTGATAGGCCTTAACAACCCTGGTTCAACAAACATATTTCTGATGCACGTCAGCATAGGAGCAGATTAGAACGGATATGGTGACATTCTTAACTGCCATCAGACCTTACACAGTTTAGGTTTTGTTGCTATGTTCGTAAACTAGTCGATAATGCCAAAGTCCAGTTCTTTCTAATCTTAAAAACGATAGTCTAAATTCACCAAAAACTTTAAGGAATTCCTTATATTCCTTTGCATCGAGACAGAAAAAGTGCACCGCCTCAGTCAAGTTCACCTCAACAGCTAGCAGACAAATTTCTACAATTTTTCTCAAATAAAATATCTAGTATCCGGCTCGAATTTCCAAAATGTCCAACAGAAGACAACTGCTCTTGCCGAAAATACCTCCCATAATATTCACATCATTCAGCCTCATGAATCTGTCTGAAATACGCCAAATTATTATCTCTTTGCCAAATAAACATTGTCTAATGAATTTTATTCCAACTCATATCCTTAGGCAGGTAACCTATCTCCTCGCATAGTCCACTGCCCATACCATCTCAATTGGTCTCTTTTAATGTTTTGTATCATTGCTTATCAGACCTTCGTAGCATTTTCTCCATGATGCTAGACGATGCAATCATACAAAGCTACTTGAAATCCAGTTGTTATCATCACAAATCTGGGAGGATTTTTATTGCAGTGTTTATGTCTACTGCATAGCTGCCATAGCAAAACTAAAATCTTTTGCAATTTAAGAGTACAACATCCTCATATATAATACGTGCTATAGAACAAGGCTGCCAAATCACTGTTGACTAATAATTCCTATTTCTAAACACCAGTCTTTATTCTTAATATCATAGCTAAAATGCAAAACATAGATAAGTGACAGTTTTAGTTTTACCGTCTGAGAACACGAACACCGTTTTACGTTCAAAACAGGCCGATTCCATGGCTTATCCTCAGCCAACTTTATATTAAAGTTATAGAGGCGGTCATTTGCTTGCAAGATACGCAGTCTATTATTGCTCGCCCACAAGAGAAACAAATGTTTTGACCTTTGAGGCTTTGACCCCGGTTATTGGACGCTTATGTGCAAATGCAAAATATCGAAACATTGAAACTTGATAGCCTGCTGGTAACTCAACAACTCAATGTGTACAATTGCTTGAATTTCTTATGGGATTTCCCCCTTATTTCTTCATAACAGAATCGTCCTGATCATGTACTTGTCCACAGTTCTGTTTATTCTTTTAAGGGCTTTGAATGTTAAACGCACTTATTCGTTTTCAATCGTGCTGTCATTTTGAACGTAAAACAAAGAGAGTGTCCTAATTCAAAAATCACATCCACTAATCGATGCAATATGCGACTTTTAGGCTTTACCAGGGTGCGATTTGTGACCTGGAGCAGTGGTGGGACATGGAAAACAGTGGGGGAAAATGACGAGCAGTGGGGGCATGGAAAATGCATGGTTTAATGCATACAGTAGAAGTAAAAAAATAAATTCATAAATATTAAAATACAAAACATGAAGAAACATATTTTTTAGAAAAATATAAAAACAACAAAAAAATCGGCCTCGTTATCGATCAATCGATCAATCGATCCATCGATCCATCGATCAATCGATCAATCAATCGATCAATCAATCGATCAATTAATTAATCAATCAATCAATAAACCAATCATCTTTTATAGCGCCACTATCATAATGCCCAGGGCATCAGCCGATGGCGCAGGAAATCCATATTGAATAAGTGCCAAGTTAAGACGGAGTAGTATAAAATTATTTCCCCCATAAAATTATTTCCTGGTCAAATTTTGATTGGTCGGCAGATAGCCTGTCAATCAAGATTAGAATCGCCCTCCCATAGCAACAGCTATCATGATTTGTTCCTACTTGGGAATTCTTTGCAGGCAACAAATGGCAATGCTTGAAGCAATTATATGGGTGGAGCCATGAGGCATAGAACGTGTGACGTCACAGGTTTGGCTGGTCACGCGACATTTGCTGCTATTTCTTCATCAATATTGTGCTATTTAGTTGTGTGTGGGAAATAAATTTATTACCGTCTATAATTTTATTTTTCCACCAACAGTAGGCTATATACTAGTATAAAGTTATGGGTAGGAAATAAATTTATTACCGGCTGTAATTTTTTCCCCACCGACAGTAGGCTATATAGTTATGTGTAGAAAATAAATTTATTGCCGGCTTTATTTTTATTTCCCTACCAACAGTAGAATAAATAGTTATGTGTCAATAGGTAGGAAATTCATTTATTACCCATAGGATATGATTTCATTTCCAGCCAATGCTATACACAGGTATAGATAGATAGAAAATGAATTTATTGCCTGCTATAATTTTATTTCCCCACCAACAGTAGGCTATATAGTTATTTGTAGATAATACATTTGTTACCTGCTACCAACTGTATGCTATATACCAGGACTCGGAAACCTACGGCATGCGTGCCAGACGTGGCAGCAGCGATTTTCAGTGGCACGCGAAAGACCAAAAAATTATTTATGTTTTTCGTTTTATTTAATTAAACAGTATTGCAATTAAATCAAGAACACATTTCTTTTTATTATATTTTTTGTACAGACGAGCGCTTATAGGGCATACAAAAAGTCTTAGCCTATAGCCTTATTTATTTAATAAGAGAAATAAAACGGTATGACTGATAGGTTGTTGCACCCTGAATGATTTAGAAATCCAACTTGGGCACAATATTGCCAAAAGGTTACCTATCCCTGGTCTTATAGGTTGACATAGCGAAAAATGACGACGACCTTTCTTAATCCTCAAGCCTCTTTAATACCGACGATCAGTTTTAGTACGATGGCCAGCCAGCTGCCAACCCACGTTACACGAGTCTAAGCCATCTTTGTCTCACGTTCACTTTCTTACTGTCCACCGATGAAAAGAGACGTTTAATGTTCGCGATGGCACCTGTCTTTATATCATTTAATATTTTTCTTTCTTTCTTTACAATTCTTTGAAAATTCTTGTTTTTCTTCGCGAACCTCCTGGCAGCAGCTCGCGTACCCCTCGGGGTACGCGTACCACCGGTTGGGAACCGCTGTGTTAAATACTTTCAGCCTAAAATAATCGTAGATACAGTATCATGCGATTAAGCGCATAAATACGTCTACTCTAACTTATTCAGGACACTTTTATGCCGTTTACTGCGGCCTTGCTTGTGGTTATGCAGTTATGCCTCTGGTAACGCCATAAACTATGGAAGGCTTGAAAGCAGACTATCTTGCGTCTTTGCATCCTATGACGTAACAACGAAAGCAGGTCGTGAAGGTGTAACAAACGATTCAAATCACCTCCTTTCTTAACCCCATAAATTTAAGAAATAATAAATTAAAGTATTTTTAGATCAGATTCAAATTTACCCATTCAAAGGCACCTCTCCAATCATAAGCCACGACTTCAGAACAGAAGCCACGATAATTCGCACGGCTGTTTGGTCTGTGCGCAGTTCCAAATAAATTTCTCATTGACTTATCGAGCCGCTTATAATTATATACACTTCAAAGTGATACTGTATTCAACCAAGTAAATATAAATTATCAGTGTATTGAAACTGAAGTAGTCATGAACAACAAAAATCATAAACAAGCAGCATAATTAATCAGAAATTTATTATTTTGATTATTTGGAACCAATATAGCCTGCAAGCGTCTATTGTCAACTTCTCTTACACCTAGAGCATGCATTCTGAATATGGATAACAGAACGAAGAAGATAGATGGTCTACACAGCTTAATAGAGCGCATGGCGACATTTAATGAGTTCTGAATATGGATCGCTGTTAGCACATTTAGGAATCCGATTGAATGCGAAAAGAATTGTACTCTCCTTATCCAAATCTCACCATCTCACAAACTGAGCACAGCGGCCAAGAACAAATCACATCATTCCATCTGAAGCCACTGCATAGAGCTCTGGCTAGAGCAAGACAATTCTCCTGCGAAAAATGGCAGTTTGGTTCTCCATCACACCAATTGGTATAGCCCAATGCTTGTGTAAAACGGTCATTTGGTTCCCAATGAAACGGAGAACTGCAATCATTTGTTTTGCGTTTGCCGCTCGTCCAAAAGTTGTTTACATCATGATCTGAATTGTCTGGAGCGCGCGCTGTTCCAGTACAGTCTAGAAAAATTACACACATCAGCAAATACTGTATATTAATAATGGGATACTCATCTTTTTGGATCTATCTACATGCCAATCACGAGTGATTTCAGCGTTGCCATTTCCTTCGGCTTTACATAAAGGCTTTTAGATTTAGACCTCATCCCTAGTGAAACCACATTTTATTAATGTGCACGATACGGCCTTATTAGATACTTCAAAATAATAGGTCTTTATATATTAAAATTAATTTTCTTGATACTTTATGACATGCTAATATTTCCAAACTAAGAACACGAAAAGCATTAGCTAAATAAAAATGAATAGATGGAATTTTGTCTTTCTTATCAGATAAACCATTTATTATTAAGAGTTGGGGACTAAGGGACCTAACATTGGAAAATATATCTGGCCTGTGGCGCATTTAGGCATGTTCCACGTCTTTCGTGGGACAGAAGCCTCCGAACATGAGGGGGCCTCACAAAGTAGCTGAGTACTTTTTTTGCTCGGCACAATTTTTCTACAGCTAAGTGCGTCACTGGTCGATTTTTCTTACCCTATGGCGCCGGATACCTAGCTACGCCATTAAGACGGAGGGAGAGAGGTTTGCTTGGCATGGTCCCACGACATTTGAAAAAGTCCCACGCAATCCTAAATATCCCCTGGCCCGGACATCCTGTGACTCCCGAGAGGGACTGCACTGTTGTCTGTCGTTGGTCAGTCCGAAGAAGAATATTGTAATCATCCTTTTGCCATACCCAAAATTTTAGCTACTGTATTTAGGCCTACATTAGCATTAATTTTCTCGCTGACGTAATGTAATTGGGGTTCTTTTTATTTCATTAACGATAGACATCGAAGCATGGGGCTGTCCATTAATTACGTCAGCAATTTAGGGACAAGGGGGTTTGAAATAGTTTAACAGTTATTGACAGGGGGAGTGGGGGGAGGGTCAAGAGAAGTTGACGTCAACAATTTCACTTTTTACAAATAATCAAAAACTAGGAAATTTCATGGAATACTACTTATTATAATGGAAAAAAGCATGGCAAAAAGGTCATAACCATCACATTTTGACACTCGACGAGCAAAAAGGTCATCATCGCAACAAATATTAACCTTGTTATTGGGACCTGTCTTGATCTGGGGGGGTCAAAAGTTTTTGACGTAATTATGGGGGGCTTAACTGAAAGTTGACAGTTGTTGACAAGAGGGGAGGGGCCAAAAATTGCCCAAAAATTGTTGACATCATTAATGGACAGCCCCCATCCAACTTTTTAATTTTTAATTTGAAAACGAATGCTTTAATAGATTCTAAATGCGATGACCTAGGAAATTGGTAGTTGATCATCGCATGAAGATGTTTCGGAGATTAAAGTTATTTTTACCGTAGTCATCCAAGATCTCCTGTAAAAGTTGATTTTCAAGTGCGCTGCCAATGGTGACTAAATGTGCCTTTGGATGCAATTGTCTGCATCTTGCCTGAGCTTGATCTCTGGTCAACCTCTGAGTCACCACCGAATAGCATTTAGAGACTGCAGCTGCATCAAAGGCAAAGCCAGGCGGGCATTTGTTTCTTTGAAAAATAATAACAAAGAACAAACACACGTGCAATTAGCTTAGAGAAGCATCCTTTTTTGCAATAGGTTTTTCTAATCTTTCTGTGACATGTCTGCGTAAAGGATTGTGAAAGAATGTTTCAATATATATGAAAAGTTTATTAAATAATTCTTGTTATCCTGCATATATGACAAATATTTAGAGATTAGTATCGTAAGCATGAGTCTGAAAACTAAAATCATTTGATGCAATTCTTGAATGCCATTTTGTCATGTCATACAGTAGTTCTTCTCCTCAATGCTGTGAAATAGGCTGTCCTTATCTAAAATGGATTAGGCCCTATGAGCTTAAATGCAGTATTATGTATATTATGTGGACGCCCCATCAGTGGCGTAGCCAGGATTTCTGGAAGGGGGGTTGGTTTTGACTTTTGACCGTAACCAACTTTCGAAAAATCCTGACAAGCAAAAAAAGGTCATCCTATGTATTTATCCTATGTCTTTTCTTATAAAATGTTTCCTTTCAGATGCTGATAGGCAAAAAAGGTCGTCACGAATATGGCACTTAAAAAATTTTGGCCAGCAACCCCAAGGGGGGTTTTGAACCTAAAACCCGCGTCCAGAAATTAAAATTGCATGTAAACACATTTTTAAAAAAATTTTCGTCGGCGCCCAAGGGGGTTTTAACTCCTAAACCACCCCTCTCCTTGACTACGCCACTGCGCCCCATTATCTTATATATCGTAATCATGTCCCTTTCATTGTTCATTATAATTACTTAATGAACTAACTAGGGCTGCACCGAATAGACTATTCGTATTCGGTTCGGCGCCGAATAGTGTGACGAATAGTCTATTCGTATTCGGCCGAGTAGTGGTGGTCAAACCGAATACGAATAGTGGTCACATGACATTAAAAATTTAAAATGTTACATATTATAGTTTAAATTAATACGTCAGCTTAGTGTAAATTCAAGTGCTGGAGATAACTTTTTGTTCTGTTGGTTCGCCTAAATACTAAATAGCGCTACGCTAAATTGCTAGTGTATCTTTTGAACTTGCGCTAAAAGAAGAACTGTTTGAATTTGTTTCTCTTTCCGGTTTAGTTAAACCATAGGATAACGTTAGATAGACTTTTTCGAATTAAATTTCTAAAAAATTAATTCAAATATCGTTTAATACGTTTATTAAACTTGCGAGTTGCGATGGCTAAGCGAAGCCCGATATGGAAATTTTTTAGGATCTGCGAAGATGAAAACAAAGCAAAGTGCACGTTGTGCAGGGCCGTCATTTCTCGCGACCGTGGCTCCGCTCGTTCGTTAATGTTCTTAAAGTCTTTACTTCTACTTTATGTGTGCAATTTGTCTTTTATACACGCTGGAAGTCGGTAAGCTATGCTTATACACTGTATCTAAGCTACTTGAGATTTCTTATAAGCATTAAGCAATAATAGTATTATAGTAGCACACAGCATTATTGCTGACCGCAATATGGCGACTTGCAGCGGGAGAGGTATCGTATACGCTATTCGTATTCGTATTCGGTATTCGCCGAATAGTGAAACGGACTATTCATATTCGGCCATAGCTAAAAACCCTATTCGGTGCAGCCTTAGAACTAACGAATGACTAAATATGCAGCCTAAAATGAGATAATACGATAGCAATTCTGTGACAATACAGTGTTGGAAATTCACGGCGTTAAAGTTGTTGAAGTAGGTTAGGTTAGGTTAAAAAAAGTCAATTCATATAGCGCAAAAACATGAACGAAGAATCAAAGGCTAGAGCGCTTTACAATAATACGAGGTCTCGAAGAAATAAGTTTAAGTTTCCTTGCAAACGAATCAAGATTGGACTCTCTAGTCACGTGGCCAGGTAATGCGTTCCAAAGAATGGGGTTTCTGCACTTGAACGACCTCTCGCCGAATTTTGAGACGGAGGAGTCTTACGTCTCGACTGGACACCTTAGTTGCAGACGCCTGTCGGTAGACGATGGTCTCAGGGCCAACGACGCCAGGTAGTCCGGGAAAGCTGGATCGTGCAGAGCTCGGAACGTGAGGATAACCTCTTGCAGGTAATACGATCCGGGATGCGAAGCCAATGTACAGTAGCTTGTCTTTCAGAAAAGGGGAGTTGTGCTCTCATGATATCAGAATTCGGTTTCTTCTTGAATGACTTTTTGCAATCTTGCTACAAAGCATCCGAGAGAAAGTTGCCCCCAAACACTAGAGGTCGACGCTTTCTTTATGGTTCTGCCGGAAACTGTTAGACGAACGTACTTAAACCTTTATGACGAATACCATTGTAACCACGAAGATGCTAAGTCAGATAATACATGAGTTGAATTGGGCAGTACAGTGCAGTTGGTAATGTCGATGACGCGATTGTCACAAATATGTATTGCATAACATTTAATAGTATATTGTTATATGATTGCTTGAAATATGATTACTTGAAATATGAGTCAGTTATTGAAGCATTTGCTGTAGCCAAATAACTGCAACATTTATCCTTTTGTATGTGGGCATGACGCAGTCTATATTTCCTGTCACATGTGACAACTATTTTCCTGTCACTCCAGTGCTCAAAGTGTACAATACCGTCGCAGATGTGTATTCAAGCTTTCCTCTGTCGCCCTTGCAGGTCTTGCACTTATCGGCAGGGCCGGCTCATGAGTTTCTGGCGCCCTAGGCAAGCAGGTCCATGGCCGCCACTGACCCCGATTTAAAGTATGTATATATATACATATTATATATAGGGGCCTATATTTATATAACTCAGAGTATTCCATTACTTAAACACGGCTATACAGATTTCCTTTATTAGCAACATTTTATTTAACACTGTATCAGTGGCGTAACGAGGCGAAGTGCCGCCCGGGGCGAGAAAAAAGTGCCGCCTCCGAAATTTTCCTGACAAGCAAAAAAACGTTATCAGCTTCCCGAAATTTCCTGACAAGCAAAAAACGTTACCAAAAGCAAAAAACTGATCAAATTTCACAAATTATAAAATCTCGAAAATGCCGCCCCTAGGGAAAGTGCCGCCCCACTGCCCCCACGCTACGCCACAGCACTGTATATCTAAAGAAACAGTTAATTGTTTTAGCTGCTTAGTGAATTAGTAATCCTACTTCGTAACATCACATGACTCACATCTCACAACATGTTCAATGAATGATTTAAGCTTAATAATATATCATTTAAATAGTGCAGTGGGTAGTATGCGGGTTGCCAACTCCGCCATAGCCGGTGGCAAGCCCTGGTTAAGAAAGGAGTCAAACACACACACAAACACACATATACGCCAATCGTCTTTGATACGGACGCGTCTATAAACAAACACAACACACATATGCGGGTTGCCCGCATTCTAATTAAACCGCTGATTGGTCGAATGAACCTAACCTAACTCTAACTCTAACCAAGTGATTCATTAGACCAATTAGCGGTTTAATTAGAATGCTGGCAGCCCGCATACAGAAGCGTCATTTGGGGGGGGCTAGGGGGCCACGCCCCCCCAAGGAAATGAAAATATTAATTTATAATGTATTAATGTGCAAAAAACAGGAAAACAGGGACGTCATTTGCATTGGGGGGGGAGGGGCAAAGAAAGGTCAGCACAGCCCCTACAGACCTAAAGGAGTGCTTGATGTCGAGTAATCTGAAGATCTGAAGTAACTAATCGTAAAAAGGACTGGCAAGCAAAAAAAACTTTTTGCAACTTTTTTGCAAACTCGTCAGGTCGAAAAATTGCAAAAATTCACAAAATTGCAAAAAATTGAAAAATTGTTGCAAAAAAATTATCGCTCCCCCAAGAAAAGTGTGAAATGACGCCACTGCCCGCATACTAAGACACCGTTTAAATAGGCCTAGCCTACACGGCGCACTTTGGCTGCAGCAATTTCTCTAGCTATATCGGCAACATCTGTTTTGCTGGATTCTTCACTTTCAAATTGAGAGAAAGGCTGTCAGTTAATCGTTCTTGGCTCATCGACGACCGTAAATAATGTTTTATAAGTTTTAATCGCGAGAAACGTCTTTCTCCACTCTCCAGATGCCACACTAACAGGAATTGTACCCATTATTTCCACAGCTATTGCTAAATTTTGAAAAATTTCGCACATGCATGTACGATTAATTATTACGACTCGCTGTATTTTTTAATTTCCTAGTCTCTCTGGGCTTTGCGTTTTGTACCGGACAGTTTTTTTTTCTTGTTGCATGGTTAAAAATTAACTAAAGTTTCTAACCTTGCAATAAATTCAATACGAAGTAAATCCGATTTGACGCAAAAGTATGTAGGCCTAAGTGCGGCAATCGTCAAACATTCAAAGTTTTATTTTGTCTCCAACGATTGGCCAGAATTAATTTAGGGCGTTGCCGCGATATTATTATTATTATTAATTTAATTTTATCGTCCGTTTCAAACACATAGGTGTTCATCGGGGACGCCTCAGACCACAAACCGCAGTGCTCATCGGCAGAGCAGACTGTAGCTGAGGAGGGTCGGTTCGGTCCAGGTCAAAAACCAAAAATCAGTCAGGACTATACCAAGACTTAAGGAGGAAATAAATAAGTTTTAAGGTGACGCCTAAAAATATCTAGAGAAGAGGCCATCCGAATATCAAGGGGAAGGGAGTTCCAAACATATGGAGATCCATAACTAAAGGCCCTACAGTCCTACACCCAGATTTAGTGCGACGAAAAGGAATTTCAAGAAGGCATTTATTTGCAGACCTCGTGGATATATATGGCTGATGATATAATAGCATTTCTCGAAGATAAGTGGGATGCTGATTTCTTAGTATCTTAACAGTGAGGGTAGCAATTTTGAATTTAATACGTTGTTCAATGGGAAGCCAATGCAACCTACGAAGGACAGGGGTAATGTGATCAAATTTCCCCGTTGGAATTACAATTCTCGCAACAGCATTCTGAATAGTCTGGAGACGTTGGAGAGAACACTTCGGCAACCCGAAAAAAAGCGAATTACAATAGTCGATTCTAGACGAAATAAATGCATTAGCTAAGATTATTGAAGACCTTGTGTCCAATGTCTTACGAATCCGTCTAAAGTGACACATGAATGCGAAACAAGACTTTTGATATTGATGTTGTTGATATTGTCGATATTGTTGTTGTTGTTGTTGTTGTTATTGTTGTTGCAAGGCAACGCCTTATACGGGGAGTCACCAAACCTGTTGACACGGTAATATTGTTGTTGTTGATATTGTAGATATTGTGACGTCACTGCAGTATGTGCCACTGCGTCACTGTCTGACCTTGCTAGGATGCAAAATGACGTCTCTATATTTTAGCGACGTCATTTTGCCGCCCCCTTGACATTTGCCGCCCTAGGCAGCCGCCTAGTTTGCCTATCCAACGATACGCCCCAGCTTATGGGATAGACGACATCAGTTTCAATATTATACAGGCCCGAACTCTTCCAGTTACATTAATAGTAACGTGGCCCAGCAGTAAATAGGATGCTATAGAGTTGTCAGAGAAAAGGTGATTTTGTATGTTTTGTAAAATGATTATGAACTCGAAATAACTGCGATAACTGAGCCTTCAGCCCTTCAGTCTGTCACTTTTCTGCAGTAGATCGAAGTCTGATATGTGTGGCCATCATACGTCCACATTTCATCATCACCTTGCATTCAAGCCGAATAGGGTTTTCCTTGAGCGCCATGATATTCAGCAGGGATATTTTTACACCCTGCTAACACCCCCAACATCCCCCCAATTCGAGACCGACACCCTCAACACTCCCCCAATTTCAGCTATTGGATGACCTTTTTTGCTTGTCAGACTTTTTCGGCAGGGGGCCCCCAGAATTTACCGATACCCCCCATTTGATAATCCTAAAAATAACCCTGCTATCCAGTATACGAAATAATATACTCATCGACGATCATACAGAGACTGCCTACCGTAATAGAGTAGTATTTACTATTTAGCAAGGCAACGCCTTATACGGGGAGTCACCAAACCTGTTGACGACAGGCCGGATAACTGAAAGAATGACGAGAGCGTGAACTAGAGAGTGACACGGTAACGGTTACCGCGGGAAATCCGCGGTAACCGCGGTAATTACCGCGGTAGTGGGACAATTTGGCCAAAAAGTGCGGTATTACCGCGGTAACGGGTTCTTGTCACGCGGTATTGCCGCGGGAACGGGGACATTTACTACGGCAATACCGAGGTAACGGTATCGATATTATCAAGTTGATGATAATAATAATAATATTGATGACGTTGTGCAGGCCTTTTTGTTGTTCTGCATGGAGAGCATTTAGTAACCCAGTAGGTTATTCGTTAAGTAGTTATGGGTGCAATTAATACAAGGCGCTAGAGCAGCCGAATGACTTAGCAATCTGCCGGAAGTACTGCATTGTGCTTCCTTTTCCTGTGTCCTTTTTAACCTGGGTTGTTTTTGGCACATGGCTTGCTATTTTTCATCACTCTAAGTTAAAGATGGAAAATGGGCATCGATAAATTGATTAAAAGTAAAAGTGAGTGAATGTCCTTTTAAGCGTATAATATAATTGAGCGATGTGTGGCCACACTACGAGAAGGTTGCACAATGGAGTGCTGATGCTGTTGTTAATCTTTTTTTTGTTCGCGGACTTAACACTTAACACTCGAAGTCAAAAATGGAAAATGCGCATCAATAAATTGATTAAAAGTAAAAGTGAGAGAATGTCCTTTTAAACGTATAATATAACTGAGCGATGTGTGGCCACACTACGAGAAGGTTGCACAATGGAGTGCTGATGCTGTTGTTAATCTTTTTTGTTCGCGGGCTTTAATTATATTATTACCATTTAACAGTCGAAAACATGACGCCATAATTTATAGGCAAAAACGCAATAACATATAACGATAAGTGTTTTTGTTAACGTATGTTGACGGCTTACTGCGGGGACAATGAAGGAACGGAAAAGTCTGGTGCGGGGATGGGGTCAAATGCTGCGGGGATGGGGCGGGGGCAGGGAGAAGCAATGCGGTGACGGGGTGGGGACGGAGAGAAATGTTTGGGTGCGGGGTGGGAATGGGGATACAAAGTTGTCCCCGTGTCACTCTCTAGCGTGAACCGCATAGGCAGTCTGTTCAATAGGGCCTACTTGCAAACCATAACGGAAGGTATGAGAAAAAGCAAAATAAAGTTAAATTTTGCGTTTCACGTTATTCATGGGTAAAGTAGAGCAAGAGGAAGACAATGAATAAAGTATACAGGCAGCTTAAGAGAAGCAATACGAGCTAAAGACAACATCGACCTGATAAGGGGCTGTCCATTAATTATGTCAACAATTTTTGGGCAAGTTTTGACCCCCTCCCGTCTTGTCATCAACTGTCAACTTTCACTTACCCCCCATAATTACGTCAAAAACTTTTGACCCCCCCCTCAAGATCAATGACAGGTCCCAATAACAAGGTTATTATTTTTGGTGGTGATGACCATTTTTAACCTTTTTCTCATATAATGTCAAAATGTGGTGGCGATGACCTTTTTGCCATGATTTTTTTCCATTGTAATAAGTAGTATTTCATGAAATTTTCTATTTTTTGATTATTTGTAAAAGGTGAAATTGTTGAGTGTTGACGTCAACTTCTCTTGACCCCCTCCCCTGTCAACAACTGTCAAACTTTTTCAAACCCCCTTCCCCTAAATTGTTGACGTAATTAATGGACAGTCCCTAAGGAAAACCAGAAACAGAGAAGAGTGGAAATCCATGGTCACCGACGTAGCAATACGTGGCACTTGAAGAAGAAGAAGAAGAAGAAGAAGAAGAAGAAGAAGAAGAAGGAGAAGAAGAAGAAATGTAGAGCTCAAATTAAATAAAGGCGCAAATTAAATAAAGGCACAATGTTTTTGACTATTTATTTGATTTAAAACCATAAAACTAAGAGCGACGACAGTCCGCGTCAACGCCATAACTTTCACCTTCTTCAACTGTACTACTAGGCCTACGTATTTACACCTAATCCATATATTTAATTTCAGGCCCAAAAGCACAAATCTCAATTTCATAAGAAGCCCTGAAAATCGTCCTTACATTAACTATGAATCTACGGTAAGCTTCTAAATATAAATCGACAGCCATTGATATAGGCCTATTATGTCGAGGGTAAAAGTCATTGGTATCAATTATGGTGTTGTCATGCTGAACAAAACGGTCACGTGAAACTTGCTAGCAGAGCTCTAAGGAACAGAAGAAATTCGATCACTAACTCCGTCAACTGATAAATTTCGAAAAGGAAATTTTAAATGTGAACAATAGCAGCAGAATTACGGCCACGTGCTAAGGTCCAATTAGACTTAGTTAACAATGCATCGTCCAATATTTAGCGTTTCGAGTCTTATAGAAAATGCTTTGTGTTAAACGAACGTTGATTGTGATATAATGTTTCGCATAACAGAAGGAAATCATGTGTTATTGTGCACTTGATCAATAGAGCTCTGAGTTCTGAAGACAAACTAACACACGAAGCATGTGCTATTATTATGCACTATCACAATACCGCATGGTTTGTAACTAGATTAACGTACATTCTCTCGACTAATTTCAATCAATTTGATTGACATCGATTGTTAATGCGTGTTTATGAAAAACATGATATGACACGAGGTTTTAATATTGACCACGCCTACCAATGACGTACGAGATGTGATATTTGTATAATCAAAGACATGTCGATGTGATGAATTCAATAATTTTACCTAAAATCCTTTTTTAAAATTTCAATAGTTCTGTTGTAAATAGGGCCTATATTTACCCGTCAATGAAAGCGCAACGCCAACCAACCAAACTCTGGAATAATGATTAGATTTAAAATGATCAACTCTGCGCCCATTTCTCGAGTGGGACTCAATAAAAGTGTCCACACAAATAATTCGTCTTAGCTGTGACATACCCAGTTGCAGAACGATTCTGATCTATTAAGCTCTCAAGGAGTTGATTTGTCTTCTCCAGAGAACGACGGATGTCAACGAATGTCGAATTCGTAGCTTCACAATTACCTCGATGTGATGCTGTATTCGGCCTATGGAAAATACTTGTGATTGTCATTGATTAATCTCTGCAATGATCTCAATGGGGGTTAAGATGTCATCTCTACGAAATGCAGATTGAAATAAGCATTAGGGCTATAAAACTAGCAGGGAGAAAAGAGAATGACATTTAATTGTTCACTGCAGCGTCATGAGACTGTAGCCTAATAACGCGAATTGAATAATTGTTGAGTATGGTGCCCATGTTCCAATCACAGTGCAAGATGGTTCATTGACTGCGTGGTACGTTTCATCGTAAAACAGAATTCTAAAGGAATTGTATTGAAATACATGTCTACTAAATCATAAAAGACGAGCTGCGTAATTGATCATTAATATTTACTGGCATTAAACCTATGTGGCATTTATATCCAATTAAGCGTTTTTAGCAAAACATCTGAATATGAGGAGGACATGCTGCGGCACATGATGATGATGAGGAGGAGGAGGTGGAGGAGGAGGAGGAGGAGGAAGAGGACGGGTAGGAAGAGGAGGAAGAGGAGAGGGAGAAATATATTCAAACGAGCAAACAGTTTAACACGTATGGAAATATTTAAAGTAAGCCAATTCGTTTCCCATGACCAACTTTAATGTGGCGTCATCTCAAGCGAGAAACCTGACAAACGTCAGACTGCTCATCAAGCCATGTTCCCGGTCAAAGTCAGATCGTTGGACAATGTGCTAGAACATATGCAGAAAATCAAGGTAGGAAATAGCCAAGTTCCCCGGCATTTTTGACGGGCATACAACTAGTAGTAGTAGTAGTAGTACTAGTAGTAGTAGTAGTAGTAGTAGTAGTAGTAGTAGTAGTAGTAGCAGTACTAGTAGTAGTAATAGTAGTAGCAGTAGTAGTAGTAGTAGTAGTAGTAGTAGTAGTAGTAGTAGTAGTAGTAGTAGTAGTAGTAGTAGTAGTAGTAGTAGTAGTAGTAGTAGTAACAACAACAACAATAACGTTCAATTGGTGAATGTCAAACTCTTAATGTGCGTTAACCACCATGTAATAATAACACTGGTCTACATTTTTTAAAAAAATTTCTGCTGACTTAAGTATTTTTGCTGATTTTACCCAATTGAGAGGTGCTGATTCCAGATATGAAGTCAAAAATTATGCAATACGTCAAGTTTTTTCGCAAATGAGGAATGCTTAATTAAAGGTGTTAAAGTCAAACATAAGAGAAAATAGGAAATTCTGAAGAACCGTTAACACGTAATATTTTTTTATTCAGCCAAAAAATGAGTCTGTCGTCTAACCAAGAGAGCAATAAGAGCAATAGCTAGTTGCTTAAATTTAAATTTTGAGAAAGGAATCTTCTCTTTTTGGATGCTCCGGTATAGTTATGGTCACAGTTGTCACGCTGTAAACACCAGCAGTAGTCTGCCATAATGTTTGAGTTCCATCTGCCTTGATATCTACGTTCCATGGTCGTGATGTCTTGATGGAAGCATTCTCCTTGTTCTTCACTCATAGCTCCAAGATTTGAAGTTCAGGTAGCTATGAAGGAAATGCAACTTGACACTCATGTTGCTCCCAGTCTTCGAAAAGCAATCTTCGAATTTTGAACTGAAAGGTCATAAATCTCGACTCTTAAGTTGCCAAGTAAGCCAGTAATCAGGTCATAAAAAGCATCTTGTCTACAACTATAACATCCCATTGATTCAATAAGTCCTTTGATGCTGATGCAGTATACAAACTCGTCCTCCATATGGAAATATTTCAAAAGATCATTCTCTCTGCCATGATACATAAGCGTGGTTCCCTGAGCCAACACTGAACAGGTTCTTTTTCTTCAGTCTTGAACCCAGTAACTCTGCTGACGACTTCGGCAGATCTAGATCTCATATAAGGTCATTCAACTCAGCTTCGTTGAATGTTTGGTGCATTCCAGCGTCAACTTCTGAGACCACAAAATCTTCGTCATCGGTGTCTGTTGGCTGACAAAATTTATCGTCGTCATAAACTCCCAAAGTAGTGCAAATAGGTACAGGAACTTCGTCACAGTGAGCAACTGGTCTCAGAGCAGAGGGGTGATTTGGGTACTGGATGAAAGATTTTGTCTTTGTGGACATGCCTGAAATATTTACCAGGCAGAAGTAGCAGTTATCAACATGCATGGTTTCGAGGCTCTCGCCACACCATTGGAACTCCAAAGCTAAGACCAGAGAAAGCTAAGACAGAGAAAAACTCTGACCTTTAGTCACATTATGAACTGTCTGAGGCTTTCAACACATGTCCTGCACACTTTATGCGGTGCCCAAGGTTTTCCTGGTCACCCAATTTAACTGCGAAATATGCATGATAAGCTTTATGCACAAATTCAAACACCTCTCTCCTTTGTTTAGGTGTTGTAAAACAACCACAAATGTAGCAAAATTTGTCAGGATCATTCCTGCACAACCCACGAAGTGTTCCAGTGCTGGATGACATATTCCACAGAAAGCTATTTAGAAGAGTTAAATTTGCTGCGACTTGTAAGCCTTATGAACGACTGAATGCTGCCGTCGGTTTCACGCTGCTTATATAGGCCTATATCCATAAAATGCTGACGTCTGCAGTTTAAAACTGCCTATTAAACTGTTGTGTTATTAAATAGTTATGTCCACTGCATATTAAGCATATCTTTTTGCACATCCTTATCTTTTTGCATATTCAATATAGCTAAAGAATTATAATGCATAATGCCACATTATTACTGTAAACAGTAAATCAGTAAACAGCGTTTTGCGGGAAAACTGGACGTGATGGGAGGAAATGGGTGTGATTTTTGGATTCAGCACACCAAAATACATAAAGATCACATGTTGTCTTCAAGTCAGCAAAATTGACGTAGACCAGTGTAATAATAATAATAATAATAATAATAATAATAATAAATTTTATTGATTGATCAACGAGAAATATAATAGATCGTTTTCTTGAGATCTGTTTGAAATTTTTGTCTAAGCAGAATTTACTTAGGTAGGCGTAGAAACTGCCGACGACAAAACTGGCTGTGACGAAGCTTTTCGCGAAAATGGCACAAAAATATACTGCCTATGTTCAATGTTTTAGACAGTCTCAACAAAACCCTGCATCTTTCCAGTGTAGTTTATTTGACTAAGAGATAAAGGAACTGACCTACAGTACAAGCATATAACAGAGTACCTCTTGAAAGTTCAGCGTAGGCCTATGCGTATGATAGGCCTATTTGGTTTATTATTAGTATAGGTTGCAATAATTTTAGACTTTTTCTGTCTTCTATTGCTTTTTGAATTACCAGCCTTTTGTTTCATAAGAAATAAGACCAATAGCTAATTATCTGCAAAATATCTGTTGGTGATTTTAAAATCGCCAAATATTGATATTTCAGTTAAATTTGAAGTTACTTTTAACTGCACGTACAGTGTATTTATTATTCAAGCACTATACCTTAGCAGGTCTACTTGGCGTTGTGCGGCCGGTTACCCTCACAACGCCGTAGTTAAGCGACGTCAAGCGTAGTTCGTACTTGGATGGGTGACCAGCCGTTCATCCCTTAGCCGTGGATAAATTTCTAGCAGTCTAGAGAAAGCAATGGCAAACTACTCTAGATTGATGGTGTAAGTCACTCATTTGAGCACGGGCCTATACATCTCTGCTTTTATATCTCATGTGGCGATTTAGATTTAGATTTATCGCGGTGAACACAAAACACCGAATTATCGAGATTGAAAGAAAAACGTGAAGCGGTATTTCGACATAGAAACTATGTAAACTGTATTTTTGTAGAAGCTGTATTTCATACATGTATAGCAAATTCCGAGTAGCTTGCGGACCATCTGTTGTTATCATTATAAACACTAAACCTGTTGATTATTAATTATCTGAGCTACAAACCCATTTGGAGAACAATTTTGCTGTTCCAAATTTCGTTGTACTTTCTCCAAAGACTGCCGAATGTATTCAAAATTTGAGTTGCAATCTTCGCAACTGCCTTGATCCGAAGACGTCAGCTGAGCGCTGGACAAAGCAATTGAGAAAACCGACAGGAGAAACACCCACACGATAAAAGACATTACTGCCACGCAAAAGACACCGATAAAAATCCTAACAAAAGTACTGGCTAGCTACTACAGTGTATGTTCGAAATCTTTAAAATGACAGCGGATGATTCCAAGACCGTCATTATGTTTATTAACGCTGTCATATGCTGGTATTATTAACTATAGGAAGTTAAAACAGTTGTTATAAAGGCAACGGAGAAGAGAGCTGTCTCTATGTGGTAACCTAATGCTGTGAACGCGTAACTGATGTGCTGTGTTTATGCTCAGACTGGCTCTGATTTTATACAATATTTATATTTCACACAGTATTTTGAGTACCATAGTGTTTGCTGGATGTCCTAGTGCCATTGCGAATGTTTGACAATTCGTCCTTCGTGATCTGTGCGGGAAATTAGCTGAGTGGTAAATTGGTAACAATGGACGATAGAGCAGAAGGTCGCGGGTTCGATACCTTCAGATGCCCTAAGATTCACTCAGCCTTACTCGCTGGAGGGCGGAAGAAAAATGATGAGAAGCGTTAAGCTGAGTAAAACGTGGATCTGGAGAAAGTAATGGCCACCTACCCAAGATTAATGACTTATGCCACCTACATCGCTGATTGCCTCTACCAGAGATAGGCGTCGGAACCCAACGCCCGGACTCGTGTACGAGATCTACCTTGTACCTTTGCTATTTATCTTCGGGAACAGGCGCTAAATATATATATATATATATATATATATATATATATATATTATATATATATTGATGTATATAACATTACACATATATGCCTAATATATTCTGTATATATGGGTAAAATATGCTGCATGTAGATATATGCTTTATCGTTTCGGATATTTATGTTTTCATGATATTAACTGCCAGAAAATAAAAGTAAACAGAGTAAAAAGAAGCACTAAAGCGAGAGAAAAATAAAAAACGCGAATAATAAAAACAAAAACTCAAGCGATCAAGCGATGCCATTGACAGTGAGAAATGGAGCGACAAACCAAAATTTCTACGACTATAACAATACATGTCTGGACCATTGCTACATTGGCGCGACATTTCAGAAATCATACACACTTAAATGTCTATACAGTACTTTGAATTCAACCGTTTTATTCTTGATTCCTGATACTCACTAGCACTGAATTACTGCTGCTATTGCTATGCAAAGCAGAGCTCATGTGCTATAAGTAATAAGTTCGACTCAAAGCTCACGAGACTACATGGGATTGTCTTACAGTACTTTAAGTCTGCGAATCACTGGCAGGGGCTTCTATCCCTATTTAAGGCGGGCTCCGTGTGCGCCCGAAAAAAAGGGGGGAACTATGTTGCTTTCAACGCCGTTATATAAACTATTAATAAGCTAAATGATGCTACTTATCTTAACTGAACTGACACTGATATTTAATCAAAATAACACTGATCGTGACGTAATCAGTGGCGTCATTTTAAGGAGGGGGCCGTGGCCCCCAAAGGAAATGAACAAATTAATTTATAATGTATTAATGCGCAAAAAATTGCAAAAATTGCAAAAAAATTGCCAAATTGATAATTTGCCAAAATTGCCCAACATTTTCCAAAATTTTGCAAAAAAATTTTGCAAAAAATTTCTAAGATTTGCCAAAATTTGCAAAAAATTAGCGAAAAAATTATTTTGCCTCCCAATAAAAGTGTGAAATGACGCTACTAGTCGTAATCAATGGTACATGATAGCTATGCCTAATACAAAGGATAAAAAGCTGAAAATAATAAAAAAAAGTCTACAAGGGAGCAAATTAGCAAGGGGAATTTGTAATTTGAGGGGAATTTGTAATTTTTGTGGGGAATTGAGCCCGGCTTCAAGGGGGGATAGAAGCCTGCGAATCACTGGTATAAATTGCATTGGTTGTATCCGTAAATTTGGCAAGTTTGCGTCAACTCTCATGAGCTGCCGCAAAGTGAGCATCCATGACTAAAAAAGACTAGCAGATTGAAAATGTCTTCATCAGATTATGTTGTTGATGATGTTGTTGTTGATGATGATAATGATGGTGATGATGATGATGATGATGATGATAATAATAATAATAATAATAATAATAATAATAATAATAATAATAGTAATAATAATAATAAGAATAATAATAATAAGAATAATAATAATATGATGATGATGATGATGATGATGACGGTGATGATGAATAACAAAGAACAAATAAGTAGCATAAACAATTAGTAATGATTTATTAAAATATGAGAAATCCGAATAGCTTGCTTGCTATGTTGTCAAAATCTTTCACACCTTTGATACGCATGCATTCTGATTATATTGGTCAACAAATTTTATGCAAGATTTTGTTAGCTTTACAAATTCTGACTAGTGTTCTGAATAATAAGGTAGAAAAGATAAATGTTCTTCATTTGCAATGCGTAAAAATCAGACTTTCTATGACTTATATAACATGAGCCCATTGGTGGCTAATTTTCAGCTGTGGCGCTAAACAAATGAATTACACTTTTCTTTATCCAAACCTCACTACTTCGCAAACTGAGCATAGCGGCCAAAAACAAAGCGCATCATTCCATCCAAAGTAGCCACCGCCACCGCAGAAAGCTCTGGTTAGAGCAAGACAATGCTCATTATGAAGCCAGCAGTTTGGTTCACCGTCACACCAATTGGTGTAGCCCAATGGTTGAGTAAAACGGTCACTTGGTACCCAATGAAACGGAGAACTGCAGTTATTTACTTTGCGTTTGCCACTCGTCCAAAAGTCGTTTACACGGTGATCTGGATTGTCCGGGGTGAGCGCTATTCCAGTACAATCTGGAAAGTTACATACATCAGCAAATAAAGTAATATGGGATACTGATATTTTTTGAACATATCTATATGCCAATCACTAGTGATTTCAGCGATGCCAATTCTTTCGGGTTTAGACCTCATACCTATTAAAGCCCCATTTTATTAGTAAGTAAGTAAGAGAACGTCAAGATTATAGTGGTAACTTGTCTAAAAGACTGCGCGAACACTTTAAACAAAATTAAACTAAGTAGCTAGTCTTAAAAAGCCAAGACTTCAGTCGATTCCTGAAAATATCTAGCGACGATGACTCCCGTATGTCAGCAGGAAGCGAGTTCCAAGTACGCGCAGCAGCCACTGGGAAGGCACGATCTCCGACGGTGACAAGACGCGTTCTTGGAACCATAAGCACCGAAGTCGCGGACGATCTAAGTCGTCTGCGGCCCGCGAGGTCAGAAACACTACGAAACTCGGATGCAAGATAATACGGACCCATCCCGTGCATCCCGTGAAGGCAGCGATATACAAGAGTTGATAACTTGAACATGATGCGCTCAGGCACTGACAGCCAATGATTTATTAATATACATGATCAAGTCCTATCAGATGGGACCAGGCATGTCACTTGGTCAGGGTCTCTGCCTAAAAAAAGACCCCAAAATAATAGGTCTATATAAGCTAATATTAATTTATGTAATACTTTAAACACATTAATATTTTAAAACTAAAAGTACGAAAGCGTGGCCAAATATAAATGATTCGATGAAATTTAGTCTTTCATATCAGATATGCCATTTTGATTAGTTTAGCTATAATCTTAAAAACTCTAGATTCATAAGAGTTGGGGGCTAAAGGACCTAAAATTTCCAAATATCCATGACCAGTGGCGTATTTACGCATGTTACACAGGCTTCATGGAACAGGGGCCTCCACACATAGGGGGTCCTCACATAGTAGCCGAGGACTTTTTTGCTCGTAACAATTATTCTAAAGTTAAATGCGTCACTGGTAGATCTTTTTTATCTCCAGGCGCCGGATACCTCGCTACGCCGTTGGACGGAGGGGTGGAGAGGAACGGGTAACCTGGCATGGCCCCACGACATTTGTAACAGGCTCATACATTTCTAAATAAGTCATAATCCGGGTATCATCTGACTCCCGAGAGGGACTGCACTGTTGTCTGTCGTTGATCAGTCCGAAGAAGAATGCTAATCATCCTTTTGCAATATCCAAAGTGTTAGCTATTTACATTAGCATTAATTTTCCCACTGACTTAATGTATTTGGGGTTCTTTATTTCTCTAACGATGTACATTTTATTATCTAACTTCTTATTTTTACCGTAACCATCCAAGATCTCCTGTAAAAGTTGATTTTCAAGTGCGCTGCCAATGCTGACTAAATGTGCCTTTGGATGCAATTGTTTACATCTTGCCTGTGCCTGATCTCTGGTCAATCTCTGAGTCACCACCGAATAGCATTTCGAGACTGCAGCTGCATCATAGTCAAAACCAGGCGGACATTTGTTTCTTTGAAAAATAATAACAAACACAAACACACAAACCATTAGCTTAAGCATACTGTTTCTTCAAGTGACATTTTTGCGTAAAGGATGGTCAAAGAATGTTTCTATATATGTATATATATATACATGAAAAGATTTTTTATTACAGAATTTTTGTTAAGCTGGATATATGATGACAATTATTATTTAAAGATTAGCATCGTATTCAAGGCTTTGAAAACTAAAATGTAGCGTGTTGGCGGAATCAGCAACTCGAGATGGCAGTTAAAGACACTGTTGAACTCTCTTTTCTCTCTCTAGCGTCAGCGCGGACTGGTTTTTATAGTAAACCACATTACACAACAATTGCACTGTAAAACTTTCTATAGTCTCAAACTCTAGTTTTAACTATGTCAAACATCATAGACAAGTCTGCTTAGCTCACTTTTCACATTGGCACTGTTAAAAACCCACGTTTCGCAAAGTCACGTTTTACACAAAACTTTCCCAATTATCGACGACGCTGGGCAATCATGTATGGGATCCCGCTACTCTACGCTTTAAACAACCTCGATAAAAAAAGAACCCAAATCCACATTATGCAACTTCACAAAACAGCAATCTGGTTTGACTAAAAATCTTATTACACCCGAAGTTTCTAATTAAGCCAAATCGTAATATAATATCGTACCTTGAACGTATATTATTGTCTTTCTGCAATCGTCTAAATCTTACTACCAAAAAGTCACGTCCCACAACACCATATGCCACAAAAAATTATTCGATGCGTTTCCTCAATACTTTTCTTTCACGTCATATTTCTGTTCATTAATGCTGTGAAATAAGCTGGTGTTCCTCAAAATGGATTAGGCCAGAGACGTCATTTGGGGGGGGGCTGGGGGTCACGCCTCAAGGAAATGAAAAAATAATTTTTAATGTATTAATGTGAAAAATATCGCAAAAATTGCCCAAAATTTGCCAAAAATATAAAAAAATTTGCAAATTTGCCAAAATTGGCGCAAAAATTGCCTAAAATTTGCCAAAATTGCAAACAAATTATTGCAAAAATGCCCGATATTTGCAAAAATTGCCTAAAATTTGCACAAATTGCCTAAAATTTGCACAAATTGCCTAAAATTTGCACAAATTGCTTAAAATTTGCAAAAATTTGCAAAAAATTTGGCAAGAAATTATCTCGCCCCCCAAGAAAAGTGTGAAATGACGCTACTGAATTAGGCTCTATGAGCTTGAATGCAGTATTTTATATGTGGACGCTCCATTATCTGATATTTCGTAATCATATCCCCTGTAGTTGCTTACTAGAATTACTTAGCGATCTAACGAATTACTAAAATGGAGCTTCTAAATAGCTTCTATTTCTAGCACTGCAGATATAATTAGCAAGATTTATTTATAAAATTGCGTATAACAACAAATACTTCACTTAGCTTAGCTTAACTTAGCATGATTTAAAGTGGCTTCTTATAGCCAGTGTGACGAGCCAAGGAGAAGTAGAATACCATGTTCCACAAGTGGAACATTGGGAGGCAACGGGCTATTACAGAATCCAACGGTATGTACAGTATTCTACTTTGAGAGTGTGGGCTGATTTATTTATAGGGCGGATTCCATTCTTCGGAAGACGTAACGAAACAAGCTTAGCCATGCGAGGGATGAATAGAAAACAATTACGGGAATTTAACTATGAAAATCTACAGTAAGCTTATAAATACAAATCTACAGCCATTGATATATTATATCGAGGTTTAAGTCATTGGCACCAATTATTGTTGTTGTCGTGTTGTACAAAACGGTAACGTGAAACTTGCTAGCAGAGCTCCAAGGAACAGAAGAAATTCTATCACTAACTCCGTTAACTGATATATTTCGAAGAGGACATTTTAAAAGTGAACAATAGCAGCAGAATTACGTCCACGTGCTAAGGTCCAATTACACTTAGTTAACAATGTATCGTCCTATGCCAATTAGACAAGCTCTGAGCTCTGAAGAAAATTAAAATGTGAAGGATGTGTTATTGTGCGATACCACAATACCACATGCTTCGTAACTAGATCAACGTACATTCTACTGACTAATTTCAATCAATTTGATTGATAGCGATTGTTAATGCGTGTTCATGAAAAGATTATATATATATATATATATATATATATATATATATGACACGAGGTTTTAATATTGACCACGCCTACCAACGACGTACGAAATGTGATATTTGTACAATCAGAGACATGTAGATGTGATGAATTCATTAATTTTACCTAAAAATCCTTTTAAAATTTCAATAGTTCTAAAACGTCAATAGTTCTGTTGTAAAAAGGCCTATATTGACCCGCCAATGAAAGCGCAACGCCAATCATCGATAAAAGTAAGAGATCAGCGGACTGAGAATAGGACATTTGTATATGCAGGCCTGTTTACACAAATTAAGGCGTCATGACGAGAGCACCTTTCTCGTCCACAAGCGGCCCAATATTACCCGATGGCCGATGACATGTCTTTCATAAGATTTTCGGCAGTACGAACTAGGAAAATGTTTTCAGTAATAACTACAGTGTTAACAATTAGGCTGCAATAAATATTTAGATGGAGTCTCGTGCAAATTCTTTTAAAGCGCTGGTCGGAAGACGAGAGTAGAAGTCTCAAAACAAATATTTTAAGACAGTTGAAGACAACTTTGGAATAATTAATAGATTTAAATTGATCAACTCTGTGCACATTTCTCGGGTGGGACCCAATAAAAGTGTCCCCACCAAAGCTCGATCATACGCGTATGACAAAATAAAATACGTAAAAATACGTGCGTATGAATAAAAATACGCGTATGTTACGCGTATTTTATAAGTCCTCTCAGTTAATTACAATTTGCTTACTTGGCCTACAATATCAAGTTTTGCGCATCAGAAAAGACAGAACCCCATATTGCCGATGGTCTCAGAGAGACTCAGGTGACCCCTGGCAAATCGCCATTCGACCGCTGTTGGGGTCGCGACCCACAGGTTGAGAATCGCTGATCTACTTGATATATCATATTTCAGTTATGGCGGTAATCGCCTGTTCGCATGGACGACTTATTGCCTCTGCATCTTCTTCTACAGAAGTGGAGTCTGAGACTTAATCTAAGGTGATAATTGGCACCCTGTAGGTGGATGCCTTCTGTTATGTGAAGCGCACGACGTACATATACAGGTGTCACAGACGCTAAAGATTTATGACTTGGTGACTGATATCCGGGATCGTAGGTAGTTGAAGTATCTTTGACCTGTGTGTGTGTGCTAGGAATGCTCTCTGAAGACTCGTATTTGAAGCAGAATTGCAGCTGCTTTAGAATTTGACCTTCTTGACCCGAGACCTCCGTTTTCTAAAATTCCTTTGTATAGGGATTCCCCTTGTAATTTCTTGTGCAGGTAAATGGTTAACAGACTGCGGTAATTGACGCAATTTCATGGCTATGTAGGCCTAATGTATTTTTGCTCACGGATGATAGCGCGTATGATAAGGAATCATACGTTAAAATACGTGCGTATGATACGAAAAATATAATACGTATGATACGTATGATCGAACCCAGGTCCCCACAAATAATTCCTCTTAGCTGTGACATACCCAGTTGCAGAACGATTCTGATCTATTAAGCTCTCAAGGAGTTGATTTGTCTTCTCCAGAGAACGACGGATGTCAACAAATGTCGAATTTGTAGCTTCACGATTACCTCTTGTCGATGTTGCAATCGGCCTATGTAAAAAAACTTGTGATTGTCATTGATTAATATCTGCAATGATCTTAATGGGGTTAAGATGCCATCTCTACGAAATGCAGATTGAAATAAGCATTAGGGCTATAAAACTATAGCAGAGAGAACAGAGAATGACATTTGATTGTTCACTGCAGCGTCATGAGACTGTAATATCGCGAATTGAATAATTGATAAGTAGAGTTCCCATGTTCCAACCACAGTGCAAGATGGTTCATTGACTACATGGTACGTTTCAAGTAAAACAGAATTCTAAAGGAATTTTATTGAAATACATTTTATTGAAATACATGTCTAATAAATCATAAATCATAAATAATAATAAATATAAATAATAAATCATAAATCATAAATCATAAATCATAAATACATACATATACACTGTAAATACATGTCTAATAAATCATAAAAGACGAGCTGCGTAATTCGAATAAGGCCAACTTTGATCAACATCAAGGCGGCAACACATCACCTCTGTTCTGCAACAACTCCACTGGTTGCCGGTACATAAACGAATATCGTACAAGCTGCTTTCGCTAGTCGACAGATGTCAAAGAAAAGAAGCTCCGCAGTATCTTATTCGAGACTGTAAACTGTTGTCTGATACAGCTCTCACTCGAACGATGGTCACACGTTCCATTTCCACCAGGACATTATCCGTGCCACGCACTCGTACCAGAATGGGAGAGCGTGCGTTTCATGGTGCCATATAATGTACCCATAAAATGTCCGGGTTGTCCAAAAGTTCCGGCCAAAGTCAACGGGGAACAATGTAGGCTTACGGCAATTCATAGGTTTTCATGAATAGGTCTACAAGGGAGTAACCCGAGTAGCAGCTCTTTGGACTCGATGTTTGAACATTTGATTAGGGTCAGGGTTAACCCTAACCCTATATACACATAAATATACATAGCGTATGTAGTCATTTTTGTGCATTAAACTTGTAACAGTTTGATATAAACGTTATATTTATTTCTTCCAACTATGTATTGTGTTTTTAACTGTGCTTTAAATGTATTCAAGGTTATATTTTCATTTATTTTTATTCCTATGTTTAGTATCTATATATATAATTCTCGATGTCCGGCGGACACTCAACACGGCAGATATTGCAAGACGCTGTTGTCATTGACAACCAATTATTGTTTAATCAAAACTGTATTATCAACGGAGCGTTTAACGAAGCGTCTTAATTGCAGCTTAAACCCCCGTCCCCATTCCCTCACCCCATCCCTATATCAATCGCCCAGGCCCCAACCCATTCCCGCCCCGGCCCCAAACCCTCTTTCCCTTTCCTTCCCCTGTCCCATTCCTCTCCCCTCCCATCCCCCTCCCAATCGCCCTGGCCCAAACCCATTCCGGCCCCGCCCCAAACCCCCGTTCCTTCCTCTCTCCATCCCTTTTCCCTCTCCCCATCCCTCTCCCAATCGCCCTGGCCCCAACCCATTCTCGCTCCGGCCCCAAACCTCCGTT
The DNA here is from genome assembly GCA_018105865.1 of Metaphire vulgaris. NCBI lineage: Eukaryota > Metazoa > Annelida > Clitellata > Crassiclitellata > Megascolecidae > Metaphire > Metaphire vulgaris. Next base: position 137,974 of record JACLAT010000092.1, read on the forward strand.
CCTTTCCTCTCTCCATCCCCTTCCCTCTCCCCATCCATCTCCCAATCGCCCAGGCCCCAGCCCATACCCGCCCCGCCCTGCCCGACAGGCCCCAAAACCCCTGTTCTCTTCTCTCTCTCCCCACCCTCTCCCAACCCCGTACTTCTTTCCATCCCTCTCTCAATCGCCTCGGCCCATACCCATCAACGCTCCGCTCTACCCCACTGGCCCCAAACCCCGTTCCCAAACCTACACAACGCTGCTCCCAAAACCCGTACAACCCTCTTTCCTCCTCCCAAATCTCTCTTCCCTCTCCCAATGCCCTACCCCCCGTTATTATATATATATATATTTATTTATTCCTTCCTAGCCTCAATACCTATTTTTTTAAATTGAACCCCTCAAGTGGGAATTAAATTTTCAGACGCCGACACCGTACTGGGGATTTAATTTTTGGAAAAGCGTTCTTCAGAAATGATTGCTGCAACGTTTTAAATTTGCTATATCTCAGGCTATGTAGAAGCTAAAAAGATGAGGTTTGCACCATTGTTTAGCTCTTTTATTCCTCTTTCTAACCCTTCGTGCAAAACAAAAAATGTCCAGCGTTCACGAGGTTTGCGACAATCAAGTGAGAATGAGTAGCAGGCTGTTGCTCGGCGTGAAAAAGCAGCACAGCAAACAAGAGAATCAAGCACTGCACGTCGTTCGACACTGCCAAATCAGTACACTTACCTTGACTATCAAGTTTCAGAAAATTCATGCGAATGGGCGTTAACTCGGTTGAAGGAAAAGGCGGCGAGTTAAGGACAATTAAATGCGCAAAATGGGGTGGTAAAACAGCCAATCTCCTTGTCATTTTGACGGGTAAACACCTAGTATATATATATATATATATATATATATATATATATATATATATGGATAGAGAGGGATATAAACATAGCATATAACGTTATAGTCATAGTTTGTGCGCGAAACTTGTAACAGTTTCATATACGCGCTTACATTTCTCTTTTAACTATGTTTTTGAGTTTTTAAACTCAGCTTTCAATATATTAATGGCTATAGTTTCATTTATTTTTATTCCTCTGTTTAGCATGACTTACTAAACTGACTATGATCAATAATTATATAAAAATAATGACATAAATCAGATCTATTTCATGTTCAATTTTTCCCGGACATTATATTGCAAGTAAATTGCGCCGGACACTTTTTTGGACGGGTCGGACACTTTGTGGCTGCAAGAAAGTATCCGACCGGACACTTTATGGCAGCGGACACTTCATGGCATCACACCGGCCCAATGCTCAAAATTGAGCATGGGAAAACTTTACTTAGAATAATTTTAGACTTCTTCTATCTTCTATTGCTTTTTGAATTACCAGACTTTTACTTCATAAGAAATAAGAACATTGAGACAATTTGAGAGGCGTAGCGTCCCAATGGCTACTATGGCTTTAGCCATGGGCGGCACACATGACGGGCGGCAAATTTTTGAAGCGAGCTTTTTTTGCTTGTCGGGGAGTTTTGGCGAAGGCGACAAAGTTTAGAAGGGGCGGCCCATTTTTTGCTTGTCAGGTGTAAGTAATAAGAGTGACTTTGGGGAGGCGGATTTGCCAGGAGCCATAGGCGGCAAGAGTGCACTCTACGCCACTGCAGCGGCCCATGAAGAACAATAACTAATTATCTGCATAATATCTGTTGGCGATTTTAACATTCGCCAAATATTGTTATTTCAGTTAGATTTCAAGTTTCTTTTAAGTGCAGGTATTGTGTACTATTCTAGCACTATACCCTATCCGGCCTACTTGGCGTTGTGCGGCTGGTTCTACTCACAACGCCGTAGTTAAGCAACGTCAAGCGTAGTTCGTAGCTGGTTGGGTGACCATCCCATGATCGATTTGTGGTGCCGGAGGCCTATCAAGTCGTTCATCGCTTAACCGTGGATAATAAATTTGTAGCAGCGTAGAGACAGCAATGGCAAACTACTCTTGATTAATTTTGTAAGTCACTCAGTTGAGCACGGGACTATATATATTTGCTTTTATTTCTTATGTGGCGATTTAAGTATCATGGTGAACACGGAACACCGAATTATCCGAATTATCGAGATTGAAAGAAAAACGTGAAACGGTACTTCGACATAGAAACTATCTAAACTGTATTTTTGAAAAAAACTGTATTTCATACATGCATAGCAAATACCAAGTAGTTTGCAGACCATCTGTTGTTGTTATCATTATAAACACTAAACCTACTGATTATTATATAGGCCCCTAAGCTACAAACCCATTTCGAGAACAATTTTGCTGCTCCAAATGTTGATGTACTTTCTCCAAAGACTGCCGAATGTATTCAAAATTTGGGTTGAAATCTTCGCAACTGTCTCGATCCGAAGACGTCCGTTGAGCGTTGGACAAAGCAATGGAGAAAACCGATAAGAGAAACACCCACACAGTAAAATACATTACTGCCACGCAAAAGACACCGATAAAAATCCCAGCAAAAGTACTGGTTAACCGTTAGCTACTACAGTGTATGTTCGAAATCTTTATAATTACAGCGGATGATTTCGAGACCGTCATTGTTTAGTAACGCTGTCATATGCTGGTATTACTAACTAGGAAATTAACACTTGGAGAGCAAGTGAGCGAGCAGCCTCAAAAGCTATGCCAGAGTTAGCTTCAGTTACAATAACATAGTGGTCTGTAAGGTCACGACCCTGAAGAACCCTGAAGGGCAGCAGAGAATAGAACTGTCTCTAGAGTCTATGCGGTAGCCAGGGACGTCATTTGGGGGCCGAGAGGGGCCGTTGCCCCCCCTGATTTTCGGGCAAAAAATTTTTCACCAACGTTTGTGTTATTTAGTTTTTAAATGTAAGAATTGGTTGGCTAAATAAGTAAAAAGACTGAAAAACAAAAAAGGTCATCAACCCATAAAGGAGGGCTTGATGTCGAATCTAAAGTAACTAACCACACAAAATGACTGACAAGCAAAAAAAAGAAAAGATCGTCAACTTTTTCCCAAAATTGTCATGTCGAAAGTTTCTGGCCCCCCTGAAAAACAGTGCAATGACGTCTCTGGCGGTAACCTAAGGCTGTGAACGCGTAACTGCTGGGCTGTCTATGCTCAGACTGACGCTGATTGTATACAGTATTTTGAGTACCATAGTGTTTGTTGGATGTCTAGTGCCATTGCGAATGTTTGACAATTCGTCCTTCGTGAGCTGGGCGGGAAATTAGCAGAGTGGTGGCTATACTGGACGATAGAGCAGAATGTCGCGAATTCGATACTTCCAGGAGCCCTAGGGTCCACTCAGCCTTACTCGCTAGATGGAGGTAGCAAAATGATGAGAAGCATTAAGCTGTGAGGTAAAACGTGGGTCTGGGGAGAGTAATGGTAGCCTACCCCGGTAGCCTACCTCAGTTGTATGGCTAATACCACCTACGGGTCGCCTGAAAATGCAGGGCTGGAAAATGTAGGACTGGAAAATGCAGGACTGGAAACTCAAGGACTGGAAAATGAAGGACCAAATCACAGAGGGTGAAAATGCAGGACTGGGAAATGAAGGACTGGAAATTGTTGGACTTGAAAATGTAATTCCTAATTTCTTTATAAATGATCTATAAAAAGGAAATTGTTGACGTCTAGGATAGGATATGCTTTCATTTCCAGCCAGTGCTTCACACAGGTTTAGATAGAGAGGTGGACTGGGAAATAAATTTATTACTGGTTATAATTTTATTCTTCACCAATAGTAGGATATATGGTTATATGCGACCAACGCGAACGCTGCCGCGACGTTTATTACCAACTTAAAAACGCATTTATTTAAGCTCAATTACAAGTAATTGTTGTCAAAGCACCCTTGTTTTGTGCTCTCAGCTCAGTTACGGCACTATAGAAAATTGTCTGGCAATGATGATGATGATGATGATGATAATAATAATAATAATAATAATAATAATAATAATAATAATAATAATAATAATAATAATAATAATAATAATATGTAGGAAATTTTGACAGCAAATTTACAGCAAATTATTAATTAATTAACAAGATAAACATACATATTTAAGCAAATACCTACATCTTGATGAGAAAAAAACTTAACTAACTTATGCAAGAAAATAATCTAAATAAACTAAAGTACAAATATATGAGTGACTAATCAATAAGTTTATAAATAAGCTAATTTAGGTAGTAAGTAATTTGCCAGTTAGCTGATCAGGGTTGTTCGTGAAAAAACTGAATTATGGATAACCTAAGGGATAAGAAATCCCTTAAGGTGGTTATCCCAGTTTGTAGATTAAAGTTATATGGCAGAAGAGAATTAAGACGTGTGATTATAGTGTATATGTAAGTGATTGAAAGGTAAATGTAAAGGTACACGTAATGTTGAGAGTAATTTAGAAATAATATATTACTAAATAGAAGTGTATGTAGAATTTATTAAATTAGAGTTAGGTCAGTTTATTTAGTTAAGTATATTACACTTGGTTTAGTATTAGGAATATTTTAACATTAGATTTAAATAAAGAAAGATTATTATAATTCTTAATGTATGAAGGTAATTTATTCCAAATTCTTGGGCCGGCGAATATAGGGTAATAGTAAATAGTCTAGTTGTTGATGAGGAAAAGGGGACATGGAGGTTATGACTGTTTCTAAGTGATTTTACATAAGATATATTGGTTTTGTCAAGAAAATAGCTTGAGTAAAAGAATGGAGGTAAGAGTTTGTTGAGAAATTTAAATATAAAAATTGATGTTTGATATTTATGAATATTTTCAATTTTGAAAATATTATATCTATTAATTAAACTTGTTGTGTTAATATAATCATCATGATCTGTAGAAATTAACCTAACTGATTTATTTTGTAAAATTTGGATTTTTTCCGTTATTGTTTTATAATTGTTTCCCCAAATAGTATTACCATAAGTTATAGGCCTACGTGGATGTATTAAATTATAAAATAGTTTGTGTCGAGCATTGGTGTTAAGAAATTTTTTAATATGTCTAATTATATTTAATTTTTTTATTTATATTTTATTGGCTAGTATATCCAAATTTTCTTTAAAGTTTATATTTTGATATGTTGTGATACCTAGAAATTTTGTAGAGTATGATTGTGAAATAATTTTATCATCCATTTTTATTTCTATCAAGTTTGACGGGATATTTTCATGCTTAGGATAAAAAATGTACATAGTTGGTTTTAGTGTGGTTTATGGCTAGTTTATTTAATTTAAACCAGTTTGCAGAAAAGTAAGTATTCAATCGTTGAACGATAAAGTAACGCTCAAACGTCAATTATACCGTTGTTAGCTGCTTTGCAACAGTAGGTATTCAACTGCAAAGCCAATGGTTCGATTCTGATTAATAAAAAATCGATTATTCTATTATAATTAATTATCTATCAAATAAAATTTGCGTTAGAATTTTTAACTGCGTTAATTTTTTAAATTGCGATCAATTCTTTAATTAATTCACTAGAAAGATGCTCGCTTCGCTCGCGCTCGCTTCGCTCGCAGTGCAGGATAATACTAATCCAATACCTATTCCTAATACCCAATCATTGAATTCATGCTGAACAACATTTCAATGATCGCCACCTAGCCAAGCTCTGCGCCACGTAATAATTAGGCCTCTATGTACGTTAAAATCACGCAACTGTGGCCATTTGTGACGCTGTACACGTATTTTTGTGTACGTTAAAATGTACGTTAAAATTGCGCAACTACCTCAGGCTGCGAACAATTGTTACCAATAGCAACGTCGTCGCACGCCCAGCCCTCTGACGCTGCAATGACTCGACTAAACCGTGTTAAACTACGATTCTACGAACAATTGTTACCAATAGCAACGTCGTCTTCGAACATCGTCCACCAACGCATCGCGACGTAAGGACTAAACCGTCTACCAATAGTCAACGCTCGCCCACCAACGCATCGCGACGTAAGGACTAAACGGTCTAAACCGTCTACCAATAGTCAACCAATCAGAACGCTTGAAGGTAACAGACAGAGAGACATACAGATAAGGATTTTAATATGATAGATTAGCGCGTTCGTTAAAGCTTTAATTTGACAGCCCTAATATAAAGCGATTTTTCTTGCTTTCCAGTGTGCAATGCAAATCCGCACCCTTCTTGTGCCCCCCCATAGGTACGCCACTGCCCGTGATAGCTTAGGGCGAAGAGTGGGTTACGCGCTGAAGCAGTAGGCTGACGCAGCGAGGTTTAAGCCCAGTTAGCGCCCCTAGAGGATTTCATACTACTAGGCCCCTTTAAATCACGCCATAACTTAGCCTATTACACAAAACGAGAAGAACGCTATTGCTACCGGAGCAGCAGCGCCATTCGTTTTGTCGACGTTAATAGGCCTGATTGTAGTCTAAGCGCCGAGCAACAGAACTGAAAGCAAAGAAGACTGGATCCATAACTCTAAATAAAGGCTCGGTAGGTCCTGTCAAACGTCTCAGAGATCATCATACACCATATGATCAGAACAGGGTGCGATTTGTGACCTGGAGCAGTGGGGGAGAGGAGAATATGTCGAGTTTGGGGGGATGTAGTTGTTGGGAAATGTAGCAGTGGGGGATGTAGTGGTGGGGGATGTAGCAGTAGGGGGATGCAGTTGGGCAGTGGGGGAGGACATTCTCCCTTCTCCCCTACAAATCGCGCCCTGGATCAGAAACGTTTTTCAACTTCCTGATATCGAAGCAAAATAATTCTTAGATACTTTGTTTTAAACCACTAGAAAGATGTCTCAACCACCAGAGAACTACTGCAAGGAAGTCAAGGAGAAGTTTGCAGATAGTTTGGCTGGCAACGGACTTATTAGGCTAGTTAAAACGAAGCAAAGCAAGAAGCGTGCTTTTTGGGCGCTCATTGTTGTATCTGCTTGGATTTTGTTTTCCTACCAAGTATATTATTTACTTGTCAGTTATCTCACCTATCCCAAGTTGACGAAGAACGAGCTTGTTTCTGGAGGAGCACCGTTTCCTGCCATTACTCTCTGCAATATGCAGGGCATAGACTTCTATACTCTTCATTTACTTTACGAATCAGAGCTGGAGCGCAGCAATAATGGACGTAAAGTAAACGAATCATTTCCCGAATTCATGCAAAAAAATAACACTCCAGCCGATGACATCGCCCGTTTATACAAACTTTTGTGGGATTACCTCGAGCAGTTTAATCTGACATCAGATCAGGTTCCCAAATTATTTTCACGCACAGTCGTTTAGGCGAATTTGAATCGGTCTGTGTTGAGCGACGGAATAGCTAAGCAGGAATAATTCATAGTCAGGTGCTCTTTCGGAAGTTCAAAATGCAGAATCAAGCCGATTAACCATTCCTATTATTATCGTTGTTTCACGTTTGAACCAGATACACCGAACCAGTCGTCGAAGGATTTCGACTCTTTGAAGGAAGGAATCGCAAACGGATTCTCCGTAACTTTGTTCACCGGAGCTGAATTAGGGAACAATACCAAAGCTAAGGATTTACTCTTTGGTGGAGTTTATGAGAAGGAAGCTCCACAGTCCGGTAGCGAAGGAATACGGATGTCGATCCATCTGGCTGGTACGGAGCCATTTCCGTTATCGGAAGGATTCGACATACCACCAGGACACCAGGCATCGATTGGCATCGTTCCTCAGCGTAGGAAGCGACTTGGGCTGCCTTATGGAAATTGCTCAGCTCATAATAAGTATTACAAACCGTATCTCAAAATGCTAAATCTAACGGAAACCACGGAAAACAAGTTCTACAGAAAGATCATCTGCGAAAGAGCTTGCATGCAGGAACACGTGTTCAGAGAATGCAAATGCTACGATCCATATTTGGCGAATACTGGAGATACTTACTGCGAAGATGGTGAATGTTTCATCCTGAAAAAGAAAGAACATGTAGGAAACGAGAACAGCAGTGATGGTTTTGATCGTACTCGAGTACTTACGTGCAAAACAATTCGAAATCTGGAAAACCCTGCGAGAAATCTCACCGGAATCAAAACAATGCTGGAGAAAATTAACTGTTCTGAAAATATCGTCAATAGGATGATGACCGATATAGATTCTCTTGCCACCTGTGGTTGCTACTCCGCATGTGACGAGTACCTATATGCTCAACACTATAGTCTGTCCCGTTGGCCTTCGATCAGCTACGAAGGAATTGGGACTTATATAGAGATTTTCGAAGGCCATAATTTCTTGGAGCGTTTTTCGGGTGAGAAGAAAAAGCTTTACGAAAAGTACGTCAAAGATAAAGGATTGTTTGCACTGGACGACTTCACCAAGATAAATGTCTACGTTACAGATAGCACTGTGTTGCAGATATCAGAGCATCCGGAGATAACAGGGATTGAACTGATATCTCATATTGGAGGTCAGTTGGGACTGTGGGTCGGAATCACATTCAGTTGAATAATATTAATAATTTTATATACAGTGTGTATACACTAGATGTTTGCCCGTCAAAAATAATGGGATAGCTTGGCTACCTTTTTCTACTTGATTTTATTCAGGAAAACGCTTTATGATATATTATATATTTTATGAAAATGTTCCAGCATTTTGTCCAATGACCTGTTCTAGACCGGAACATGGCTCGATGAGCCGTTTGATAGAGTTCAGAGAAGGCGAGGAAGAGGGGGAAGAGAGATAAGAAGAAGACTGGATTGTAAAGTTTTTGCTTAAGTAACAACTTAAATAAAAACTTAAGCAACTGAAATAGGTTATGACATGTTTTTTTTCTCAGGATTTTTTGGAAGTTGTTGAGGTAAATTCTCAATATATTCAACCGTGGTGAAAGACTATTCAACAAAAGTTTATTCTCGAATCGATTTGGGCGCCCCACCTCATAATTGCTAGGCTAAACGCTGTTTGTATGGGTGTGCGGTGGAGCAGTGGTTAGCGTACTTGGGCACAACTACAAAACGGCGTGGAAAAAACGGCGCAAAGTGTTGCTAACGTAGATAGTCTAGACTTGATTTTGTTAGAGCTACTGCGCTTAATTTGAACTTATGAATGCTATAAATTATAGAGGATATGTTATCATACCTTTGATTAATAATAATCGATTTTAGTAGCTTGAATGAACACTCTGATTTTAGTAGTTTTTAAGAACAATCTGATTTCAGTAGTTTTTAAGAACGTGATCCGGGGGTGCTACCTCCAGCTGAGGCATATCCGCGAGATCCGCCGCCGCATATCAATGGGGGCCGCTGTCCATCTAGTCCGCCCCTTCATCTTATCGCGACTGGATTATTCCAACAGTATCCTTTTAGATCTTCCGGCATATCAGCTTCATCGGCTGGGCTGCAATCAGTCCTGAATGCATCGGTTCGTTTGATTTTTGGCGCCAGGTGGCACGACCACATCACCCCATTATAAAGGGATAAGCTACACTGGCTCAAGGTGCCTGAGCATATCGTATACAAACGGCGCTGGCTCACATTCCGAGTCCTGCACGACACCTCCTGCCCGGAATACGTGTCGTCTCTGGTGCGAAGACGGGATCAGACAGACCGGCTCCTGCAGCTTCGATCCAGCAGTCGGTCCCTACTGCAGTTCCTACTCCGTCCGTTGAGGACAGTGAAGCTCGGAGAGAGATCCGTGTCGCACAGGAACTCCCTCTTGTGGAATGCGCTTCCGGACGATGTGACCAAGGCCACCTCGACCGGGACTTTTGCATGCAAGCTTAAGACGCACTTATTTAAGACTACGTATAATTTAGCTTTTGACTGCAAAGCGCTTTTGTCTTTGGCCTTCGTCATGTTTACGGCTCTCTATAAATCGTCCTGTATAGATAGATGATAGATAGATAGATAGATAGATAGATAGATAGATAGATAGATAGATAGATAGATAGATAGATAGATAGATAGATAGATAGATAGATAGACAGATAGATAGATAGATGATAGATAGATAGATAGATAGATAGATAGATAGATAGATAGATAGATAGATAGATAGATAGATAGATAGATAGATAGATAGATAGATAGATAGATAGATAGATAGATAGATAGATAGATAGATAGATAGATAGATAGATAGATAGATAGATAGATAGATAGATAGATAGATAGATAGATAGATAGATAGATAGATAGATAGATAGATAGATAGATAGATAGATAGATAGATAGATAGATAGATAGATAGATAGATAGATAGATAGATAGATAGATAGATAGATAGATAGATAGATAGATAGATAGATAGATAGATAGACAGATTAAGTTGCTTACGGAGGGTATTATGTTAAGTTACTTAGGTTAAGTTATATTAAGTTATGTTAATTTAAGTTACTTAAGTTAATTTTGCTAAAGTTGCTACTTAAGTTGTTCAGTTGTTAAACTGTACGCGCCTATGTAAACTTTCCAAGCGATATTGCTGACGACCTTTTCCCTGACTGTCAGGATTTTTCGTAAGTTGAAAGCGGAGCCATCAGTACATTTTGCCCCGGGCGTCACAACATCGTCATCATTATCATCGTAATCATCATCACATCATAATCATCATCATATTCATCATCATCATCATAATCATCATCATCACCACCATCACCACCAGTTCCTCTTTCCTGTAGTATTTGAAGATGAGGTGTCATCATAAAACAAGCGTTTCCAGACTGTTCTTTCTTTATATGCATTTGTTGCTTTGTTATTGTGATTTGCGTAACAATCTTGTTTAAATCAGATGTTTGACCATGAAATTTTTTGAGCATTTGGATTCGCCTTGGTTAAAATCTCACTATGCGACATCAGTGGCCTTTGAGAAGGGTTCCGCAATAGGGGGAGGGACACAAAGACTGCTACATTTCCAGTCCCGATTACGGGGTTTGCCTGATGCAGTGTGCCGAAAGCAGAAATGAAACTCAATCGAGAATTTATCGGCATTTCTACTATACTTTCAAAGAAACATTCTTCATTATTGAGAAAACACCATCATAGGAGCAAGCGCAAATATATCTGTAGTAATTGATGACCGTTACGTCTTTGAAGTCTATCTCTATTTACATTTTATATGGACTCATCATATGCTGTTTTATTATAAATTAGGGCCTACTAGAAAATTTGTCGGCCTACTGTGTTTAAAGATGCAAGTTTAATTATTGAACAAACACCATTTACTGTACTGTGCAGACATTCGCAGTAATTAACCATCTGTGCATCAATGTTTAATTTAGATAACATGGCAGCTTTCGCTAGCATCGGGTCAAACTTTGTTTTGATATATTACGAAAAAGTGACACGTTTCTGTTTGCATTATTCATATTGCGATCTATTTTGATTAATCATTTTTATCCAGCATAAAATAAACTTTCTAAATGTCATATGCGAAATGTTTGCTGAGATGCTGGAATAAAAAAGCAGCGATATAAGAGCTGAAAAAAAATAAGGAAAGGATACAATACATATTCTAAAAGGGACAAGGCAGGGTGTGGTTTGCCACCAAATTTCTACAACGAATATGGGGAAGAGATTATGAAAAAATAGAAGAATTAGAAGGGGTAAAGATAGGATGGAAGAATATAAATAACCTACAATACGCAGGTGAAACCACACTAATGGCAGATATGAAAAGAAACAAATGTTATTAGACAGGTTGACAGGAAAGAGCGAAAAGAAAGGACTTAGAATAAATAGGCCTACTAAAAAGACGTACTGCATGGTAATAACAAAAAATCTTAGGTGTAGATTACAATACAGGGGGATAGAAATAAAACAGGTAACACAGTTCAGATATCTAGGAAGCATATACTGTAGATAGGCCCTATATTAATTCTTTGGGTATCATTCACTTTATTGTAAAAGATGTTTATTTCTTTAAATAGTAGTAGTAGGCTAGTAGTAGTAGTAGTAGTAGTAGTAGTAGTAGTAGTAGTAGTAGTAGTAGTAGTAGTAGTAGTAGTAGTAGTAGTAGGCCTAGTAGTGTGGCGAAAGCAGGCTATGACTTTACCAGATGACCTCACCTGGCTTCGTGCACAGTGTTTATCAATTATCTGTCTATTATTAGCTCTCTAGGCTCGTGGCGCTCGACCTAGGCTTTTTGGCTCTATGGTTTATCAGTTCTCAGTTCTCAGTCCTTTCTTCCCTCGTTCCTGCTCTCAGATACCTCGTATCTCCTTTTACTGATACTTTCCTCCCTTCTCTAGCCTATAGCCAGCCTACAGCTCTTGCTAATGATTTATCCGCTTCCACGGTTGGTACCCGTCTCTTTGCTTCGACTGATACAACTGGTACCTCTCCTTTCGTCAGCCGGTACCGCTGGTACCTCTACCTTCTCAGCCGGTACCGCTGCTCTGACTATCCTCTACCGTGTACCGCTAACGCCTCTTCCCCTTCTCTCGCAGTTACCACAGTCGGTACCGCCTCTCCTTTATCTCAGGGGCGGGTACCGCTTGGTACCTCCTAACGGTCTTAACCTCAATGGCAGGTACCACCTGGCACCTTCTACTCTCACAGCGGTTACTACCTGTCGCGCTCCTGCCTTCCGTCGTCTTCGGTACCGCTTGGTACCGGAAGCCTGCCTTCCGCCTTCGTCGGTACCGCCTGGTACCGGGATTCTTCTAGGGACTTCTACCTACGCGCCGTCACCATCGGCCTTCGGTACCACCTGGTACCGGGATCTCAAAGGGAATCTTACCTTCTATCCCTTCCCACAACACACGCCGCCTCGGCAATCGGCCACGACCTGAGAAAGGGTCGCTATTTATACTGTTTCGAACTGGCTAGATGGCTCTCAGTCATCTACTACCACCTCTCCCATAAGGCTGAGCCTCATCCATCGTACACTGCTTTGATGCCTTACTACACGCTCGGGCCACCCACTAGCCTCACATCATACTATCGGACTCCAGGCTACCTTATCATTAATATTCATGCGCCCTCGCTATCTATCTATTGTCTGGCTACTTATTAATTATTAATGCCCTTTTATGGTCCTAGATTTAATTGTACTTAATTATTATAGATTTCTCCACAGTAGTAGTAGTAGTAGTAGTAGTAGTAGTAGTAGTAGTAGTAGTAGTAGTAGTAGTAGTAGTAGCAGTAGACTTCTTTAGCGCCATTGTAGTAGTACATCTGCACCAGTCGATGGTCGCTTCAGTAAATAATCGTACGGGGATATAACCCGGTAACATATCCCCGAATGGAGTCGTATCTCTACTGGTCTTTTAGTTCTCTTATTTCTCCTGTTAGCCATTATGGCCTAAACTCTACAACTCTTAATATTGAGCGATTTTGTGTACGTGACTATTATTATTTCTGATCGTTGCTGATGTCTGGTGGTATTTACTTATGATTGATGGATGCAGCTCTAGGTGGTCTTGTGGCGGCCAGAGGAATTTTTTGTCATGAGAATGACATGGAAAAGAAAGTACTAACACGCCTTTAATTTATTCTTTATTTCTCCAGGACCAGGCGGCTGGTAACTGACTAAGCACAGTACGGAGCGAAATATTTCTTTAATGAAGCAATATCTGTCTATTAATAGCGTTCTCAATAAGGACTTCCAATAAAATAATATTGATATCGTCTACTGAGTCCTCTCTCACGCTATCGCGAGACCTCCTTGGCCTTTCCCCACTAATATTATATTTACTCCGACTGACTGTATAGACCTGTAACCAGTGGCGTCGCGTAATGGAAGCCAGGGGTGGCCGTGCATCCCCCAAAAATTAAAAAAAAATATGGTGTCTACAAAAATTCAAAAATTTCGTTTATTATTGTTGCGTTTACATTAAGTTTTACCACACATTGCTGATATAAATGTGAGTCTTTACTTGACCGTCATATGACTGTTGTCATTGTTAATTTGTTGCTGAATATATTTATGGCAAATTTCAAATGAATTGGACCATTGATTAGGGTTATTGCAAAAACTTAGTAGCTTAAAAACTACAAATGGTTAAACTCAATTACCCCCGGCAGCTGTGGGTATCCCCTAACAAAATTGTTGCGCGACGCCACTGCCTATAACTAGATATTACAATGTAGCTCCAGTGATTAGTTGTATCCATTAATTGCGTCAACAAAATAGGGAATGAGTTTGAAAAGTTTGACAGTTGCTGACAGGGGCGGGGTCAAGAGAAGTTGATGCCAACAATTTCATTTTTTACAAATAATCAATAAAATAGGAATTTTATGAAATTCTATATTTTGCAGTGGAAAAAGCCTAACAAGCAAAATAAGGTCAACACCACATTTTGGCACTTGATGAGTAAAAAAGATCATCATCGCAAAAAATAATAACCTTCTAAACTGTTTAGGGGTACCCGTCACTGATCTTAGCGTCAAACGTTTTTGACATAATTATAGGAGGGGTCACTGAGAGTTTGACAGTTGTTGATAAAAGGGAGGAATCAAATATTGCCCAAAAAATTGTTGACGCATTTAATTTACAGCCCTTATGTCTCATGACTTATATTAAGTAGAGCTGTACCGATTGCACAGTTTGCCGATTGTTCCGATTACCGATTGTTCCGATTGTCAGACAACCGATTGTTTTGCCGATACCGATTGTCTGTCTAAATCTCCAAATCGGGTATTTTTAATGATCATGCACTCAAATAATATACCATAAAGGTGCAGCGTAAAAGTACATGTCTTCAGACTTCGACATGCAGATGCAATTCGAGACCTGCCAAGAGACTCAATGCAGAATGTGTGTTTAATCATTAATGAATATGATTTTGTCGTTAATACTGTCTTATTATGTCAAATTTTAGATGTCTATATTCACATTGTAATCTACAATTTTATATCTGAAATTGTGATTATGAAAGTATTCATTCATTAAAATTTAAAACACAAGTGGTAGTCAGATAGAAGTAGGCCCTAACTTATTTTGTACAAACTCCGATGGCTAGTTTCTTCTTTTTCTATCGATTCTTTTTGAAAGTTTGTGTATGCAGCTACGTGCTTGCTTCTCAAGTGCTGAACCAAATTTGATATATTAAAGCTTTTGGTTTCATGACCACTTCGAGAGAAAGTTCATTTGAAAAGTTTGCAAATGGCTTTACAGCTGTTCAGCGGACTTATAGTGAAATAAATCCAAATGCAGCTCGTCTGTTGTTTCGACAATTGTATTTTTACGCAGATATTTTATTTATTATTTGAGTCAAATATATGTAACGTATATCCTATTTAAGCTGTTATATAACTGTATGCATTAATGTATAAACTAAAATTCGTATTAGACCGGTCGACAACATGCGAGTTTTGAAATCAAACTGGCAGCCCCATCCACTGTCACGTAAGCCCATCTTGATTGACGTACGTCTCCGCCAGAAAGACGCTAATGTTGAAACTTTAAACGTCGACACGGGCAGTTAGCTTTTGAGACTAGTAGGTTGTAACAAGCGAAGCTACACTAACATTCAAATCATCTAATGCATCTGAGTAATTTCGACGAAATCAGATAAGATCATCGGACCTAACCGTCTCCGACCGAGGGTGAAGAGATGCCGACGAAGTCAGATCGGACGCTAATCGTCTCTGAGTCTCCGACCGATGGTTAACAGATGGCATATCTGACAATCTGGTCTGACATTAACTGCCCCCGACCGACTATCGAATGAAGGATTCAAGATAAGCCGGCCCTCCCTCGTCCCTCCCTCCATCGACAGTTCTACGAGCTCACAACCGCCACCGACCCCCAGATGGCGCTAGCACCACCCCCAAAGGAAGCGACCAAGGAGTCTAGACTCCCAGAGGGCGAAACTCACCAGTCACCACTCACTCGGGCCTACGGCACCCAGAAAAAAATAATCGGTTCTCCATAACCGATTGTTCCGATTACCCTAATAATCGGCCCGAATACGAATATTAACGATTAATCGGTATCGGTGCCGGATTGGCTCCCGATTACCGATTGTTCCGATTGTCCTCATAATCGGCCCGATTGTGAATGTTCCCGATTAATCGGTACAGCTCTAATATTAAGCATTGTATTATTATTATTGGTGGCTCGACCGCACACATTAATTTGAGAACACGGGCTGTTATTGATAGAACTATGAAGTGTTACTGGATATTTTGGGAGGCTCTCGCGGACACCCGCCATAAGGAGAATTGGACTAGCAAGCGCAGCATTTGAAAAGCTTCAGAATGCATTTGGAAAGCTTCAGAATACATGGAAAAATAAACAAATACAATTGAAAACAAAACTAAAGTTCTATAAGCACACTGATCAAACCAATACCACTATATGGATCAGAATGCTGGACCATGAAGAAGAAGGACAAAAGAAGATCAATGACTGCAGAAATGAACTGGTTAAGAGGAACAGCACGATTAAGCAGAAGACAAAAAATAAGAAACAAACTGATCAGATAGAAGGACAGAGCAAAAAGAAACGATACTTGAATCAATCCATAAACGAAGACTGAAATGGTTTGGTCACGTTGAAAAAATGAAGGAAGAAAGACTACCAAAGAAAGCGCAATACAACTACAGTATGTGGAAGGGAAAAGGAGAAAAGGAAGACCAAGAAAAACATGGATAGAAAATTCTAAAAGACGACGCAGAAGAAATGCAAATGAACTTCATCAAAATGACCAGGACAGCAAGAGACAGACAGAAGTGGAAGGAACCCATTCAGACCCATCGTTCAACCCAATAGGGAACAACGGAAGGAAAGAAAGAAAAGAATAAGACCCAGATAAATATGGAAACTTTGCTTAAGGGGCCTGTTTTAGACCACATTATATTAGTTGTTGAAGCTGTTGAACGGGTACTGGCAGATGTTGTAGCAAAAGTAGTTGTTGGGGTAGTGGTTGTGGTATTTGGTTTCTTGGATTGTGTTCTGGTTGTAATGCAAGATTTCGCTATCACGTCCTGAATAATAAGAGTCAGATCGTTGAATTCATCGGCATAGAAGAAGTGGGTTTCAAACGGGCTGGTGGCGACTGCTTGAAGCTGCTCCACGTCGATATGGGAAGTCATTCCGACCGTAAAAATTTCGATTCCCGCCTGCTTTGTAAGATCTGCCTCTGGGATGGTCTGATCAAGTTCCCGATTTGCACTTCCATCTGCCAGCAATATGGCCATGCGATGAACGTTCTGTCGAGCTCCATTCGAAGGACTGAACATGACCGTTCTCGTCTGTCTTAGAGCGTCGGCAATGTTCGTTTGTCCTCCGCCGACCTGCAACTTTTTGATCAGTAGCTCAAGCATGTCGTAAGTGGGCGCATCTTTGAAATAAATGGCTGGAGTAGCAAAACTGCTGAACTTCATCACGGCTATTTGCGTGTCGTTTGGCCCAATGACAAACGCTTGGGCTAGACTGAGAACGAATCCAAGCACGGCATTATTCCAGTTGTCGTAACCACCTTGAGCCGAGACGATGCTTGTCGACTGATCAAGGATGATGACAATGTCAGCAACCATGGGACACGATATGCCTAAAATATTAGAAATTGCCACTAGGTTCTTGTTTTCATGTGATATTCGAAATTTAGAAAATTTCTTGTTTCATTTTTATTTAATCAGAGCATTTCCCTTCGAAGCATTAATTTTAGGTTAATTGTATAGACGCCTTTCTAAAAACATTTTAAATGAGTAATTTCGCCTCTGGTATTTTGACACATGATGGACCTATATTTCTAAATGTAAATGTTTTAGTTCAAATTCATAAAATGTGTAGCCTACTAGCGCTAGTGATGGGCACTGTTTTAGCTGAAAAGTTTCAAACTTAGTTAAACTACAGTCTTTTTTAGTTCAAGCCAAAGTTTGACTACCAAAAAGTTTAGTTAAAATCACAGTTTAACTAAATTTTTTAGTTATTAACTAAAAAGTTTAATTAACTTTTGTTAGTTTGCTGATTTACTTGCCCGTGGTGTACACATGAACTGTCTGTCTGCCTTACTTATTTATTCAGCGTATGGCTGACAGCATGCATAGAATATGTTAGAATAAATGGCCCAATGGTCATGAATAGTAACCAATCATTTTTGTACTAATAAATAATCACTTCAATATTTCTGTTGATATTTGCGGCAAACATGAACAGTTTCTTGATTGAGAAGTGTTTTAAGGATGTGCAGTTAAAAGATTTTAAAATCCAGGACTAGAAAGATGCTCGCTTCGCTCGCTTCGCTCGCAGTGCAGGATAATACTAATCCAATACCTATACCTAATACCCAATCATTGAATTCATGCTGAACAACATTTCAACGATCGCCACCTATAGCCAAGCTCTGCGCCACGTAATAATTAGGCCTATGTACGTTAAAATCACGCAACTGTGGCCATTTGTGACGCTGTACACGTATTTTTTGTGTGTGATCACACTGATCAAACCAATACCACTATATGGATCAGAATGCTGGACCATGAAGAAGAAGGACAAAAGAAGATCAATGACTGCAGAAATGAACTGGTTAAGAGGAACAGCACGATTAAGCAGAAGACAAAAAATAAGAAACAAACTGATCAGATAGAAGGACAGAGCAAAAAGAAACGATACTTGAATCAATCCATAAACGAAGACTGAAATGGTTTGGTCACGTTGAAAAAATGAAGGAAGAAAGACTACCAAAGAAAGCGCAATACAACTACAGTATGTGGAAGGGAAAAGGAGAAAAGGAAGACCAAGAAAAACATGGATAGAAAATTCTAAAAGACGACGCAGAAGAAATGCAAATGAACTTCATCAAAATGACCAGGACAGCAAGAGACAGACAGAAGTGGAAGGAACCCATTCAGACCCATCGTTCAACCCAATAGGGAACAACGGAAGGAAAGAAAGAAAAGAATAAGACCAGATAAATATGGAAACTTTGCTTAAGGGGCCTGTTTTAGACCACATTATATTAGTTGTTGAAGCTGTTGAACGGGTACTGGCAGATGTTGTAGCAAAAGTAGTTGTTGGGGTAGTGGTTGTGGTATTTGGTTTCTTGGATTGTGTTCTGGTTGTAATGCAAGATTTCGCTATCACGTCCTGAATAATAAGAGTCAGATCGTTGAATTCATCGGCATAGAAGAAGTGGGTTTCAAACGGGCTGGTGGCGACTGCTTGAAGCTGCTCCACGTCGATATGGAAGTCATTCCGACCGTAAAAATTTCGATTCCCGCCTGCTTTGTAAGATCTGCCTCTGGGATGGTCTGATCAAGTTCCCGATTTGCACTTCCATCTGCCAGCAATATGGCCATGCGATGAACGTTCTGTCGAGCTCCATTCGAAGGACTGAACATGACCGTTCTCGTCTGTCTTAGAGCGTCGGCAATGTTCGTTTGTCCTCCGCCGACCTGCAACTTTTTGATCAGTAGCTCAAGCATGTCGTAAGTGGGCGCATCTTTGAAATAAATGGCTGGAGTAGCAAAACTGCTGAACTTCATCACGGCTATTTGCGTGTCGTTTGGCCCAATGACAAACGCTTGGGCTAGACTGAGAACGAATCCAAGCACGGCATTATTCCAGTTGTCGTAACCACCTTGAGCCGAGACGATGCTTGTCGACTGATCAAGGATGATGACAATGTCAGCAACCATGGGACACGATATGCCTAAAATATTAGAAATTGCCACTAGGTTCTTGTTTTCATGTGATATTCGAAATTTAGAAAATTTCTTGTTTCATTTTTATTTAATCAGAGCATTTCCCTTCGAAGCATTAATTTTAGGTTAATTGTATAGACGCCTTTCTAAAAACATTTTAAATGAGTAATTTCGCCTCTGGTATTTTGACACATGATGGACCTATATTTCTAAATGTAAATGTTTTAGTTCAAATTCATAAAATGTGTAGCCTACTAGCGCTAGTGATGGGCACTGTTTTAGCTGAAAAGTTTCAAACTTAGTTAAACTACAGTCTTTTTAGTTCAAGCCAAAGTTTGACTACCAAAAGTTTAGTTAAAATCACAGTTTAACTAAATTTTTAGTTATTAAATAAAAAAGTTTAATTAACTTTTGTTAGTTTGCTGATTTACTTGCCCGTGGTGTACACATGAACTGTCTGTCTGCCTTACTTATTTATTCAGCGTATGGCTGACAGCATGCATAGAATATGTTAGAATAAATGGCCCAATGGTCATGAATAGTAACCAATCATTTTTGTACTAATAAATAATCACTTCAATATTTCTGTTGATATTTGCGGCAAACATGAACAGTTTCTTGATTGAGAAGTGTTTTAAGGATGTGCAGTTAAAGATTTTAAAATCCAGGACTAGAAAGATGCTCGCTTCGCTCGCTTCGCTCGCAGTGCAGGATAATACTAATCCAATACCTATACCTAATACCCAATCATTGAATTCATGCTGAACAACATTTCAACGATCGCCACCTATAGCCAAGCTCTGCGCCACGTAATAATTAGGCCTATGTACGTTAAAATCACGCAACTGTGGCCATTTGTGACGCTGTACACGTATTTTTTGTGTACGCTAAAACTACCTCAGGCTGCGAACAATTGTTATCAATAGCAACGTCGTCGCACGCCCATCCCCCTGACGCTGCAATGACTCGACTAAACCGGTTCTACGAACAATTGTTACCAATAGCAACGTCGTCTTCGAACATCGTCCACCAACGCATCGCGACGTAAGGACTAAACGGTCTACCAATAGTCAACGCTCGCCCACCAACGCATCGCGACGTAAGGACTAAACGGTCTAAACCGTCTACCAATAGTCAACCAATCAGAACGCTTGAAGGTAACAGACAGAGAGACATACAGATAAGGATTTTAATATTATAGATGTAAAAACTTTAGCGCTGCATGTCGTTACTGCTTACACAGACGGATTCGTGACTACATTACTTCAAATACCAACTTTCTAAACCACATCAAGGTATGCAATTCTGTGTGAATGAAAGAAAATAAATACAGGAGCGTAGACTGCATAGTCAGCATAGATAATGTTTTGATACAGTTTCGCCAACATTGACGTCACACTGTTGCATTATGCTTAATACTGTACTGTACATAGCATTAATTATGTGGCTAGTGTCTAACCGTAACTGTGCACCTGGGCCTGGACAGTGAGGTTGACTCAGGGCCTGTAACTAACTTATAAGCAATGTCAGATGACTCATATCTCAGATAAGATGAACATATTGATTTTGTAATCAGTACTAATTTTAGCCATGTGCAGCTCATCAGATATATTGTATTTGACACTATTTGTATATGATGCATAAGTAAGTAAGTAAGTAAGTAAAAGTAAGTAAAATCTCGTGGATTTTCTTCAAGTAGAAGAGAAGATGCAAACTGGCAGATGATATACTCTGGATAAGCTGCTGTTTCTGAGATCCAGACTAAACCTGGATTGGTGGATTCCAGATTGATAGACTGATAGTCTGCTTTGGAGTGTTATTTCAAACTTTTCTGCTATATTATGAGTAGTGACTATGACTGTATTATCTGTCAAATTTAATGAGAACAACAATATTGTCGGTTACATAGATGATTCACGTTTGAGAGAAAATATACGAAGATCCGGTAAAAAAGTTTGTGAAAAAGTTTAGAAAAATTTAACTGACTTTTTATAGTTTAGTTCAACTACTTTAAAAGTTTAATTTCAAACTAAAGCTTAACTAATGATTTTTAGTTATAAAAAAGTTTTAGTTTAATTGAAATTTTTTAGTTTAGTGTCCATCACTGACTAGCGCTTTAGTGCATAATTATTGCAGTAAAATCTCACTTTGACCATCCGTATGGCTGACCAATAAGACAACCAAAACGGCCAGCAGAGAATAGGTTGTCCAGACTTGTTGCATCTTTAGGAGTATTTCTTGAGACCGACGTCAAAAGACATTCGCTAAATAATAAATACGCTAAAATTGCATTGCATCGAAAGTACAATGCAACTAAAGCTATTGACAATAAACGAACCTGATTATGCAGGATCGCCAATAAAATGCCGGAATATTTGTTCGAAGATTTGCCGATGAAGTTTCTAATGGCCCAGACCAGGGCGATTTCCTATGATTTCTTATGAAGTCTTGGATTTGAAAATTGTTCAAACCGTGAACGGCTGCTCTCTACGAAAATATCATCCCAAAACTTATCCTCAACCTGGGCCCCGTGGTCAAGTAGTGGCTCACTGCATTTTTGTCTCAATTTATAGAGTCCGAATCTATGCCCATAATCTAGGTCGTAAGAGGTAGCCTTTCTGAAACCAATGAAAGATCCAACACTGGCCGCCAGCTGTAGACCAATATCTCTCCTTCACGTGTGTTGTAAACTCCTTGAGAGGTTGCCGCTGTGATGTATATCTCCTCTCACAAAGGAATTCCTAACACACGTCCAAGCTGGTTCCGCCGACTCTTACTTAAGATATCAAGATGCCTTCCCATGCATGGGTGGCCAATACTATATCGTTTCTCCTCTAGAACAAAAGATTCTGTGTGCATCTGGGCAGCAAAACAACCAGATGGAGACCTCTCAATTGCCCTCCCTGTGGGCTCTTTTGTGCCCACACGCTATCCAACATTTACTTCAATGATTTGCCAGAAACTTCCTCAATGAAATTTATCTACGCCGACGACATCTGTTGTGCAATCCAGACAACAAAGTCTAGCAAACTCGAGCAAACACTAGCTAAAGACATGTCACTTCACTGTGACTATTGTCAGTGTTAAATCTAGACTCCTGGACTTCCGGGGGAACTGACAAGGCCATGGGAAGTCAGCAATGGATCTGGGGTGTGCTGTAAGCTCCCCAGCGGGGTCTTGGGCGGAGAACTGCGAAATTTGTGGAAAGATCCGTAACTCACGGTAATCCCATGCTCTGGAACTCGCTGCCGAAAACTGTGACCAATGAAACTAACATCGATTTATTTGTTTAAAAAATTAAGACGTACCTGTTCGACATCTCATACAAGTGCAATGTGTAAAGCGCTTTTGCCTTAAACCTCTGACTTTGCTACTGCGCTATATAAATTGTTTAAACTAAACTAAACTAATGGAAGAATGGGGGAAGAAGGACTCCCTCTGAGAGCTATGCACTGTCATATAGAGGGAAACATAAGTAGAGAAAGACATTCTAAGAGATGGATAGATAACATAAAAGAAGAAGATGTTGGAAAACAAAATCTGAACTTAGGAGAAGCAACACACATGGTAAGAGACAGGAAGACCTGGAGTCATCTCGTTTCAAACTCCTCGTTATCCTAAATTGTGGAATATAAAAAAAGAAGAAGAAGAAGAAGAAGAAGAAAAAGAAAAAGAAACTAAACTAAACTGTATACTCCGTTATTGCGTTTTGTAGTCTAGCCTTCCGCTTCTGTTGATTCAGTTCCCAGGAAGTGTCACCGATCCATTCCTTCTTGGGGCCAGCTTCTAGTCTCAGGTGGGCTCTTGTTATATCATTGATTGCCTCCTGGAATGACGTGCAATCATGCTCTGCTGCCTTGCCTAATATAATGCTCATGTCCATCGCGCATTCCTGCTCTATGGTGGGATACTTAAGCCAGACCCGTAGGAAGTGGGGGTGCAGGGTGTGCAGCACCCCTGGAATATTAGGCTTATTTTTTGCTTGTCAAGGCTGTTTGGAGGGTAAACTAAAGTTAGTGACGACCTTTTCCATATTTTTCCGAGACGAAAATTTTCCTCTTATCACAACTTTTATCTTGAGAAAATCTGCACCCCTGCTGAAAATTCGTTCCGACGTGTCTGCACTAAGTTTTCTGGTGTTATAGCGAAGGTTCGGTTTGGTTCGCGATTGCAGATGGCCAAGCTTGAGGGGCGATCGTCACAACTACCGGCCTGTGATCAGTGTCCATTTCAAGGCTCCGGTACACACTGCAGTTTTGCAGCAGCTTTCATTTGGTGTTCACTGGGACGTGACCCAGCTCCTTGGAGGTTACTCCATCATTAGAAAACCACGACAGTCGATGAAAGTCTTTGAGCTGGGATCACGATTCTCCGATTCTGAGGCCGGCCGTTGTGCAGAAGTTCAGAAGTCTTTCTCTATTGTTGTTGGGTATGCCACTTCCATGTGGACCTGCCACCTGCTCAAAACCTGTTTTAGATGTACCGGGTACCGCATTGCAGTGGCGTAGCCAAGGGGAAGGGGTTTGGGGGTTAGGACCCCCTTGGCTGCAGACGAAAAAGCTTTTACGTGTTTCCATAATTTTTTTGTTTTTGGACGCGGTTTTGAGGGTCAAAACCCCTTGGCTGGCGACCCAATATTTTATGCGCTATAGAATATAAAGGTGTAAGAGGTGACTACCTTTTTTGCTTGCCAGCATCTGGAATGGAAAAATTAGAAGGAGGAAAGATGATAATGATCTTTTCCCTTTTTTTGCCTGTCAAGATTTTTATGATTTTTCGAAGTTGGCGACGATCTAAACCAAACGCCCCTTCCGGAAATCCTGGCTACGCCACTGCCGCATTGAAGTCACCAAAACAAACGATGGTTTGATTTGTGCACAGGCGAGAGTCCGATAGAACGCGTCCATTCGCCTCTGCGTAGAAACTAGAAGAGGCGCTATACAAATGCCACATTACATTACATTCCACTGACTAATTTTTATTTGACTGAGAGCGATTATTAATGCGTGTTTATTAAAGATAAAATGACACGATATGTTAATATTGGCAACGCGCACCAGCAACATGCAAGATGTGAGATTTGTGTAATCTAAGTCCTAAGACACGTCAGTGTGCTAAATTCGTTAATTTCACTTAGAATTCTTTTAAGTTTCAATGGCTTTTTGCAAATATATTGAACCATAGGTCTGGCTACACAAAATAGGGCGTCATGATGAGGGAATCTTTCTAATCCACAAGCGCCCCAATATTACCCCAAAATGTCTTTCATAAGATTTTCGGCAGTCAGGGTTAGGGAAAGCTTTCAGTGATAATCGTTAAAAGCTAGGCTCCGATATATGTATATATACAGCATATATATACTGCATATATATATATATATATATATATATATATATATATATATATATATATATATATATATATATATATAGAGAGAGAGAGAGAGAGAGAGAGAGAGAGAGAGAGAGAGAGATGGAGCCTCATTCAACTCATAAAAGAAAGACAAACCAGACCATTCATGGCACCAAATCATAAATGGACTACCATACAAACAATACATGCATTCATTTTTCAAATTTGCAAACTAAAAAATTGTCTCCAAATTCATCGCTAAGACTTGTGTTCCACGAAGGGTTGTTCGGATTACAGGTCATATATTTCTACCAAATGTTATCCGATTTTCAAACTTTTTGATTTATTTTGTTCCATTGACACTCTCCTACAACTAATTTGCTCACCAATGTGGGGTTACCACTCAAATATTTTAGCTGGTGAGATTTGAGATAACATTTTTGAGAGGGTGCTATTTTAGGCCGTAGAGTGGACCATACCCACACAATATTTTTTGGCACAGATAGTTAGAGAGAGCAATAAAAGAAGCTAAACAATGGCGTATACCAGTATACCTCATCTACTTAGCTTTCACATCGCCTGAGAAATAGTAAATCTAAATATTCAGTTTTGAAGGACATTTTTCAAAAATAAATGGCCGCACGATGACGACGTCTAAACTTTTAATGGACGGTAAAGAGGTTAAGTGTCTGGACAGAAAACGAGTGTACAAATCTCGATGAAAATATTTTAAGACAGTTGAAGACAAATCTGGAATATTGATTAGATTTGAAATGCTCCACTTTGCGCCAATTTTTCGAGTGGGTTTCAATAAAAGTGTACTCACAAATAATTCCTCTTAGCTTTGACATACCCAGTTGTGATTCTGACTTACTAAACGTTCAAGGAGGTGATGCGTCTTCTCCAGAGAACAACGGATGTCAGCAAAATTTGAATTCGTAGGTTCATAAATATCTCAATTCGATGCTGTCCTCAGTCTATGCAAAGATTTAGCTAATTTCTGCAACGATCCTACTGGGTTCAAGATGTCATCTATGTATGCGAACTGCAGATTTAAGCAATAAGGTTATAAAGCTAGCAAGGAGAACGGAGAATGACATTCACTGCATCGCCATGAGACTATCGCATGTTCCAATCACAGTGCACGATTGTTCATTGACTGCGGGGCACGTTTCATGGTAGAATAGTATTTTAGAGGAACCTTGTTTACAGTGGTGTGAAAAAGTCTTGCATAGATTGCACGGTCGTGCCTCAATCCAGAATTTCTGTCTTTTCATTTCGTTCCGACATTAGAAGTTCATGCTGCAACACCTCTGCCAGCTGCTAGTCTGCTACCCAGAACTTAATGGGACTCCGTTGTTTCCGAAAGGACGACGTGCAGTGTTTATTCTAGACCTTCTTTGGGAGAATCCCCCCAATTTTGAAATTTACCCTTCAAAAATGTTGACATTTTGGCAAGTAGTATGACCTCCCAAATGTCTGTTCCCACCCACCCCCACCCAAAAAAATTAAACTGTCCCCAATGTCTAGGTGACTAGAATAAACACTGGACGACGTGCTTAAGGGCTTCTGGTCATATCTAGACCTGCTGGAGATACTCATTAGTCAACAGTCATTATTGTCGCTTTTAAACGTCCAGGCGACTGCCGATGGAGAGGTAGGAAGATTCGACGTAACAATCATCAGACAGTGAGTGAGTGATCCAGTAGTTTAGCCTATATATTATGTAGGCCTATACGTGCATTTATATGTTTATTGAACATAGGCCTAAGTTGATAAAAATTTGTTTCACATGCTTTTGATAGATGTTCACTTTTATCATAAAATAAGTGCATAATGCCTAATTTATTAGCTTCTTCAAATTAATAACAATGACATTATTATTGACGTTTTGGCATCGACAAGCAACACGATGAACAAGTTGCTATAGGCCTATACTAGTCAGTTGTGATTGT
Organism: Metaphire vulgaris; assembly: GCA_018105865.1. NCBI lineage: Eukaryota > Metazoa > Annelida > Clitellata > Crassiclitellata > Megascolecidae > Metaphire > Metaphire vulgaris. The sequence continues at coordinate 164,785 of JACLAT010000092.1, forward strand.
GTATGTAAATTCTCGTCTAATTAATTAATCTGTTAAACTGAGCAATATTGTCATTATTAAAATTTGTTCCAAAACTAACAACGAATTTTAAAATGTCAGAAAATAGAAGGCGCAGAAAGTAGTGTTTTTATATTGCAGTAAACCAACACCTTCTAAGCAGGCCAATAATGTATTATATGTAAATAATTTTTATATATATATATATATATATATATATATATATATATAATATGCAAATCACTACCACATATATATGAAGCTAAATATAAGATTTCAAAATCCGTGTAAAAGTGGGTCGCGGTTACAAAATTTCCCCGGGCCGTTTTGCCAGGCCAGTCCAACCCTGCCATTACTCGTGTATTTCAATCACGTTTCTTGCATCTATGGGTTGGTTTGGGTCGGGTGAGAAAATTAGGCGGTTATGGTGGCTGGGGTTGGATTCTAAAAAATGGACCCATGAACATCTCTGCATGTATTGTATACTGGACTATTTATATAGCGCCGTAAACACAGTGGCGGCTCCACCGGGGGGGCCAGGGGGGACCCGTGCCCCCCCTATTGAAAGACTGGCCCCCCAGTGCCCCCCCCAGTTGGGACCTTATACTTAATGCTACATACATTAAACAACAAATGGTTGGCCCCCCATGATTAGAAGTTGCCCCCCCAACGGCCCCCCCACTTGCCAAATCCTAGAGCCGCCACTGCGTAAACATAGCATAACCAAAAACAAGGGCGCTTATGTATGTGAAAATATGGACATATAAGTAGATTTTTCAATGAATTAGAGAGAATAGAGTTAGGGCCTATTGCTTATTAAGAAAAATCATCAAAATTTCGTTAGCGTGTTCAATGGCTTGCTCGTCGTCTAGAACTTACCTTCGGGGTCACGGGTTCAGCTTTGGCGTGGCTGAAGGACTATCTTGCGGACCGCACACAGTCAGTGTCCTGGGACGGTTCCCTGTCAGCCTCACGCAGAGTTATCAGCGGCGTGCCGCAGGGGTCAGCCCTCGGCCCACTCCTATTCGTACTCTACGTGGCGGATGTCGGGCGGATCGTCGAATCGTTCGGTTTATCCTGGCATGCGTACGCCGATGATGGACAGGTATATTAGGGTGATGCAAAATTTTTAGGTTCAAAAATGTAGTTGTCCTCAAGCTTGCCATTGTTCAATATGGCAATAGCAATTATTGGCCAAAATTTCAATGAAATTGCATGATATTTAGAGGTTGCCATGTTTTGTCACATTTTATTATAAGTTTAAAAAAATAACGAGAAAGTTACTTTTTTAATTGTACAATGTACATTTTTAAAATTATTTAACTTATTTATTTATTGTCAATTACTTTGTAGTTCATTGTTCAATTTTTCATTGCTCAATTGTTCGTTGTTCACTGTTCAATGGTTCAATGTTTAAAAAAACTACTAGTCTACTATGCAATAGTTTGCATTATGCAAATGCACATTGCACAAGGTATTAATAAATCAATCATCTTCGTCATTCAACAGTCATCTTCATCAGGGTAGACTTCGATGCAATAGGAAACTCCTTCCGGTGAAGATCAACCAATCGAAGAAGAAACTGTTTTTGTTTTTCATCTTTCGTAACGCTTGAGTTAAATGATGTTATAAGTGCTATGCCTCGTTCAGCGCAATCGTTGACGACCTTCATTTGACGCACCTTGTGCTTCATTTCAAGATATGTTGAATCCATTTCCCACTCTGAAGATTCTTTCTTTAAAAATGATTCAGCTTTTTCTTTGCCATTCTTTAAAATTAGATCGAAAAGTTCTGCGGTGCGCTGTGTGACGAAGGAAGACAATGGACTGTGACAATCGAATGTGGCAGCATCAAGTCTTTTGAGCGATTTCTGCTTTGGCTGTTGTTTCAGGTTGTTTGCCATGTCTCTCTTGGTGTTGTTGTCGACACGGGAATCGAAGAAAGCCAATCCTATGAGATGTTCTGAAAAATACCAGAGGTGGCGATGAAAAGATTTCGCTGCATTATTTGCAATTGTACGATTTGGATATTCTTGAATCCGTTGAAGAAGCTTGGCATCATTGAATGGTGCTCGTTCAGCTAACGGAGCTTCATTCCAAAACTGTCCGTAAATAAATGCCACAAATAGACTTATGTCTGTTACTCCTTTCTTTTCCTTTGCAGTAATAACAAATTGATCCTGAAACAAATATATCTTTATACAATATATAGCTTTCGCCATCCAACGTGCATTGTGTGTTGCACCAGGAGCCCGAAACTTTACATTCATCTCCGATGATGTAGTTGATCCTCCGAAAAAAATAAGGCAGATATTCGTCATAAAGTTTTTTTAACTTTCTTTCCGCATTGTCAATTCTTTGAGTCGGAATTCGTCCTCGCTCCCATATAACAAGAACTGCTTCAATTGTTGCCCGAATACTTTTTTTCACTTCTTGTTTCTCTTCTATATGATGGAAGAGCAACCTCCGAAGAACATCACCTCTTGAAGGAAGTCTGGCAGTCGACAGAGTTTGTGAAGGTTTACCAACAAGCCACACCTCGGCAGCAGATCTAGTGGTTGCCATATTATCTATTTCTAAAGTGAACAGACATGTTTTTTCTCATCATTTTAAGTAAAATAGTATAATTAATATTATTGCTATAAAAATACCATTTTAACTTTTGGCAGCTATTAAAAATTACATTTTTAAAGGAAGTAATTGCTATTTACCTTTGGATGATATCAACTTTTATATTTTCATGCATTGAACAAAAATGGTTGACAGGAAGTTGAATTATAAAATATAGACTGTGTCATTGTGTTGAAAGACAGTTAATCTGGTTTCCTGCTTAACAGTGCTTAATTATTAGTGCTTAATTTGCTTATTGTTATTTGCTTAATTTTATAATATGAACCATTGAACCTGTTGCTTCTATGATTGGTTTTAAAAAAGAGCAGGAATACACAAATTCGCAAAATCTGAGAAAATCACACAATTTTACCAATGGTTAATTCATCTTATAAAACATGGCAACCCCTAAAATTGCTTCTTTTAGTCAAATGTTTGGTACACATGATCCTAGGTGATAACGGAACACAGGCAACCTTGAGGAGGATGTATTTGGTGAACTTTTTTTCCCACTACAATCTGAATCACCCTAAGGTATATTCCTCCTGTCTGCCGTCGGAGACCGATCTTCTATTGAAGCGTCTTAAAGACTGCATATGTGAGATCTCGCGTTGGGCCGCCATCAATCGGCTGGCCCTAAACCCCAGGAAGACCGAGCTGATCTGGTTCAGTACTGTAACTGAAACCACACTATAAATTGCGTCGGTTGAATCCGTAAATTTGATAAGTTTGCGTCAGCTGTCATGAGCTACTTCAAGACCGAGCATCCATGACTATAAAAACTAGCAGATTGAAAATATCTCCAGAAGATGATGTTGTTGATAATGTTGTTGCTGTTGATGATGATAATGATGATGATGATGATAATGATGATGATGACGATGATATGATGTTGATGATTATGACGATGATGATACGATGATGATGATGATGATGATGATGATGACGACGATGATGATGATGATACGATGATGATGATGACGGTGATGATGAATAACAAAGAACAAATAAGTAGCATAAACAATTAGTTATGATTTATTATAATATGAGAAATCCGAATAGCTTCCTTGCTATATTGCCAAAATCTTTCAATACCTTTGATGCGCATGCATTCTGATTATTCTGGCCAAAAAATGCATACAAAATCTTCTTTCGTTTACAAATTCTAACTTGTGTTCTGAATAATAAGGAAACAAATATAAATGTTCTTCGTTTGCTATGCGTATAGGTCAGACTTTCTATGACTTACTGACTGTATATAGCATAGATCTATTGTTGGCTCAATTTCAACTGTGGTGCTAAACAAATGAATTACACTTTTCCTTATCCAAATCTCACTATTTCACAAACTGAGCAAAGCGGCCAAGAACAAAGCACATCATTCCATCCAAAAGAGCCACTGCAGTAAGCTCTGGTTAGAGCAATACAATTCTCCTTAGGAAAATAGCAGCCCGGTTCTCCCGGACACCAATTGGTAAAGCTCAATTCCTGAGTATAACGGTCACTTGGCACCCAATGAAAAGGAAAACTGCAGTTATCTTGTTTGCGTTTACCACTCGTCCAAAAGTGGTTGGTAACATAGTAGTTTATATTGTCTGGTCCGAGCCCACTTCCAACACAATCTAAAAAATAACATAGTGCTACAAAATATTTGATTGCAGAAACCGATATTTTGCCTGAACAATCGCCAGTGATGTGCAATGTTTCCGTGTCTCTTAGATTAATACAAGATCTTTTGTAGTTAGTTTCCAAAATTACGTCTGAACTAGTAAATTACTCTTAGATAGATTACCCCTAACCCAAACCCTAACCTCTAGCCCAAACCCTAACCCTATTGGCGGTGAATTAACCGACAAGAACCGGGTTCCCTTTACTTTACGCATTACATTTCCAAAATGTGGCTCATGTGCCAAATATGATATTTTAAATTGCAACCTAAACTATTTGGGAACAGTTGTCACATCGGCAAAAATTTCAAAGAGAAACTTTATGAACAGAAAACATCTTCATAAATTGTCTACTGCATATAAATGCAATCTTTCTTTATAATTCCGGGTGCTGTCAAAACGCAATATTCAGACAAATTTTCAGCTTTGATTAGATTCGACCATAATTTATTTAGTAGGGCCTACCGTATTTTCGCGCATAATTGCCTGAAGGCGATATGATGTTTCTGTTGCGAACCGACCTTCTTACTTATCTACCAGGATGACTGACGTCGGCCGCTAACAGGATTATCTTTCTCTCAATTAAGGCGGGTGGGTATTCGACTTAGCTTTTTGGCTAAGGTTTTATTATTATATGGCTGATTCCCTCTCTCTACCTCTATCTCTCTCTACCTCTCATGTGTTACCTCGATATCTCGTTCAGGTACTACCTCGCTCTTCTGTCAGGTACTACCTCGCTCTTCTTGCTCTCTCTCAGGTACTACCTCGCTCTTCTGTCAGGTACTACCTCGCTCTTCTGTCAGGTACTACCTCGCTCTTCTTACTTCGGGTATTACCTCAGGTACTACCTAGGGATCTACCGGGCCTTTCCACGGGCTCCTTCCCTCTCCTAACGCGCCGCGGTTTTATCTTTTGACGGGGCACAACCCTGCCCCTTGGGAACCGCTTCCGCGGTGGATTGCCACTTCCCTAGCGGAAATGTAGTACCTCGAAGGTACCTCCACCTATTTGGCACTCCAAGTCGAAACTCAGTATACCAGCCCCGTGGCCATCTAAGGGACCTCTATTTATAGGACTCTGATACTACCTTTAAAGAGGTGTGCTAAACTGCACCTACCTATCGGGCTATACTCGACAATACCTAGCGCCCTCTACTGGATATTCTATGTCTAACTTCCCTAGGCCCTTCACCTATTTATTATATAGTTATTATTATTAAAAGTCCTTAATTATTATTATTATTAATTTATTCCTTATTTAAACTACCTAACTGGCCATCAGCGCCATCTAGCGATTACCTTATAAACTATCTTCTTATATTTTATTATAAGATCTTATGCTTGCTATTATCAATTTCGCTACACTACCCCGGACTTAGGCACGGGATGGTCCCCATCCCTCATTTAATAGAACAAACAAAAATGTGTGCGGGGAGTGCCTTAGCGTGTTCACAATCAGCACAACTAATCGCAGTTACATAATCAATAGCGTTTTACATCAAGCGTCAATCAAATTAAAGTTTATACAGATTCATATACAATATAATTAAACAAAAGAACAGTTATAAAATGTTTAAACAACTTTAACAAAATGATTTAAGCAATATTTAAGAAATTTCTTTCTCGACATCTTCTTCTAGATTCAATCATCGTGACGACGACATTAGCGTCTACAATTAACAAGTATATTAAAATTAAACAATGAAATGTCTCTTTTTCTTTCCAAATCCTTTGAATCTCAATCAGCGTATCTGGCTGGTCTTCTTATAACTCTTCGTGGTCTCTGACGTCTAGTTTCTGTTTCATCGTGAATTCCAACTGTTTCTGAACTCGGTTCTAACATCTCGTCGCTAGTAGTCTTCCTTTTTTCCTCTTCGAAAATCTCTTCACTTCCAGGAGTTCGTTCTTCTTCCTGGTCGTCTTCATTCTCTTGCGAGACTTCTTTTTCTCCATAAGCTTTGTATAACAACATCTTATCCATGTGAGTCACGAATATTCTTCCTCGTGGCTTCTTTTGTACTCTATAGTTGAGTGGACCTGTCCGTTCTAATACAATGTATGGTCCTTCGTAAAACTTCTGCCATTTTGGATAGTGTCCTCTTCTTCTCCGAGGTACAAATATCCATACCTCGTCTCCGATTTGAAATTTCTTCTGTCGTACCTTTAAATCATATCTGTCTTTTCGTCTCCTTGCAGCTGTATTCAGATTCTCTCGATGTACTTGAGGTTGTGACCTTAAGGACTGTCGAATTGGGTTGGCCGTACCTGTGTTGATCTTATGTTGAGTGACTTTGCAATGTCCTAAATCATTCTCGTCCAGCGAGAACACATCTATGTACTCGAGCAATAGCAACTTCAACTCGGCTTTGTTCCTATCAGGTACCTCAGCTTCAGTTCCATCCAGCATTTCTTTCACTACTTGCATTGCTTTTGACATTTGCATGCTTTCATTTTCCACAGACTGTTGCTTCTTCAATACTTCAACGGGATGTACAATGCCTAGTCCATCGTTCTGGTACAATACCGCGGGTGAGTCATTCAGATTTATCACCCTCACAGCGGCTTCTGCTGTTCTTCCCAATACAACCCTGGCGGCGTGTACCCCGGACTTAATCTCCTTGTACTCTGTCATCCAATTTGCAGACGTAGCTTGCTCCGTCCCGTGCACTACCCTTATTGGTACATTCATTTCGGATCTTGGAGGAACTACTACTCTTTCAGCTACTTGCACTCGTCGACACTGAAGTGGACTTTCTTGGGTGATGGATGGTATTCTTCTCCTTCCAATGTATACAGCTGCGTTGGAAAAATTAATCCAACATTCATTCTCCGTGAGAAAATCCATTCCCAGTAGTATCTCCGTTATCTGTTCGCATACGATGAAGTTCACCTCCCTTCGACATTTTCTGGCGAATTTCACGGGCGTGGTTACTTGTCCAACCACTGGTATTTCACTCCCGTTTGCTGCTCGTAGCATCTGGGGTGCTGGGTCTAACGTCAGTCCTTTAGTCAAACTGACTGGCAATAGACTCACCTCCGAGCCTGTGTCTATTAGACACTTATGTTCCTGCTCGTTAATGAGACCTTTAACGTAGACGGATCTCTTCTTGCCTTTACCTCCAGTCATCCTCACTACGCTTCGGTTCTCGATGATCCTTCTGGGTGCTGTATTTCCAGTTCTTCTACAGTCTCTAGCCAAATGCCCTCTGCCTTGACATTTATAACATTGTACTTGACTTTTCCAGTTAAAACTGGGTTGCGTCGTTCTATCGCCATGGTCCACTGTCTTCGGCTTCGTCACAGCCGGATCTCTGGCTGTTGTTGCTTTTACTTCCACTTGCTTCGGTGCTCCATCTTCTTTCGTTAATAAAAGCCGTTCCATTTCTCTTTGCCATTTTTCTTGGTTAAGTCTCTGTTCGGTCGTGAACTCTGTTAGTTGTTTGAATAACCGTTCAGACACGTCTTCTTCCGTTGTAGCTCGAACTTGACGATGATCATCTGTGTATCTTTTTCGGTAGACTCGTTCGTCTTCAGTGGCTCGTTTATAACTTTCCAACCTCAAAGCCACACGGTAAGCTTCGTCCAACGTTCGCGGTTCTCTCTCTAACCTTGAGCGAAAGCTCTCTATCTGACATAGCTTCTAGAAATGCGTCCCTCGCAATGATTTCTGTTGTGTCATTCGTGGGACCAGGAAAAGCTAACGCTACCAGCTTTCTTATGTCATGCAGGAGATCTGCCAAGCTTTCCTCTTCACGTTGCTTCCTGCATCTCAACTGCGTACGGAACGTTTCTTGCTGTGCTTCCAGTCCGTACCTCTGTCTTAACCTTTCTACTAGTTCTCTGTACGTCACATTCTCTCTGGCACCAAAATCCCCACAATAATTGCGCTGGTCCTTTCTCCAAAGCGCATTGTAGAAATGCTCCTTTGTCAGCGTCTGTCCATTCGTTGTATCGGGCACAGACTTCAAATTGGCGTATAAACGTTTCTAGAGGTGTGGAACCGTCAAATTTGTTCGGCTTCATCGGTGTTCGCTTGAAGTTGTTCCACCGTTCTTCTCTTCTGTATCGTGGTCTCGAGTATCTTTCATCTTCAGAGTCTGACTGCTCCCTTCTGTCCATTGACCTTAAGTACCTTGGCTCATCTGCACGTTCTTCCTTCACTGTTACAGATTCTGGCCAATCATACCTCAGCGGGACTCTTTTGCTTGCAGACATCGGACTACGTGTCTGTCTCCTGTGGGTACTACTAAGTACACGTCCTCGTCCAAATCCACGAGCACTGTTTTCGTTCGGGACATAGTGGTCTATCGCCCGTCTGCGATACTTATCCTTACCCTTAACTTCCGCTGATAGTTCTTTATCTATCATCGTTTCTAATAGCGAATCATGTTCAATGATTTCAGTAGTCTCCATATCAAGGTCTCCAAGACTCCTCAAGTCACATGGTTCGTGTTCCAAAGCTTCAGCCATTCGCACAACCTTATTCTACCTGATGTAATTTGCCTTTTATTGAATCCACCCCACTTCTGCTGTACCAAATCTGTTGCGAACCGACCTTCTTACTTATCTACCAGGATGACTGACGTCGGCCGCTAACAGGATTATCTTTCTCTCAATTAAGGCGGGTGGGTATTCGACTTAGCTTTTTGGCTAAGGTTTTATTATTATATGGCTGATTCCCTCTCTCTACCTCTATCTCTCTCTACCTCTCATGTGTTACCTCGATATCTCGTTCAGGTACTACCTCGCTCTTCTGTCAGGTACTACCTCGCTCTTCTTGCTCTCTCTCAGGTACTACCTCGCTCTTCTGTCAGGTACTACCTCGCTCTTCTGTCAGGTACTACCTCGCTCTTCTTACTTCGGGTATTACCTCAGGTACTACCTAGGATCTACCGGGCCTTTCCACGGGCTCCTTCCCTCTCCTAACGCGCCGCGGTTTTATCTTTTGACGGGGCACAACCCTGCCCCTTGGGAACCGCTTCCGCGGTGGATTGCCACTTCCCTAGCGGAAATGTAGTACCTCGAAGGTACCTCCACCTATTTGGCACTCCAAGTCGAAACTCAGTATACCAGCCCCGTGGCCATCTAAGGGACCTCTATTTATAGGACTCTGATACTACCTTTAAAGAGGTGTGCTAAACTGCACCTACCTATCGGGCTATACTCGACAATACCTAGCGCCCTCTACTGGATATTCTATGTCTAACTTCCCTAGGCCCTTCACCTATTTATTATATAGTTATTATTATTAAAAGTCCTTAATTATTATTATTATTAATTTATTCCTTATTTAAACTACCTAACTGGCCATCAGCGCCATCTAGCGATTACCTTATAAACTATCTTCTTATATTTTATTATAAGATCTTATGCTTGCTATTATCAATTTCGCTACATTTCTACAAACAAAATCTCCACATGTGGCCAATGTGCTGGTGTAGAAAATCTGGATCGAACTGTGCAAGATGTTTTATTGTAGCGAAAATACAAGCAAGTAAGTAAGTAAATCTCGTTAATCCAGATTCCAAATATAAATCTAAATTCCAAAAATAAATCCAAGGCGCTATATAAGCGCTTTGGAAAGTATTACAGTGGTAGCTGCTTATTCTTGTGCGCCTAATCTTTCTTGAGATAGCTATGGGCAAGGTGGGTTGCCGGCCGGGCGAAGGTCAGTGTATCCATGAGGCGGGGCGTGTTGCTATAGCTACGAAGGAAATGACTTTTGGAATAGGAAGGTTTTAAGTCTAGAGCTGAAGGCTTGAGTAGACTGTTTGACCATGACGCGGGCTGCGGAAGGAAGCTGGAATTGAGTCCCAAAGTTCTGGTGCGGCATACGAGAAAGCACGGTTGCAGATTTTGAGAGTTGATTGATTTAACGGACGTGAGAGTGTGAGATAATATGACGATCGTGCATGTCCAAGAGGCTGAGGCGTTAAGAGTTTTCGCAGGTAGACAGGTTTTGATGAATGGAATTAACTTTATGGGATCGTTATTACCGGCGCCATAATATTTGCCGCGCTAGACGAACCTGTCGAACTGCCCTTCCCCGCCCAAGGCAACTAATTGTTTAATTAATATTAAATTTCACAATGAATGCTATGCTGTCGTTCGTTTTAATGAGGATTTACATTTAATAGAATGTATACATTAAGGTGTTGCAAAAAACACAAAATTTCTGATTTTCAAAAACTTTCAAAACTTTTCAGAAGACACTTTACATATGAAACAGATATGAATATGACATTTTTTTAAGTTACAAAAAGTTCATAATTTTCTGGTCTTAATTTTTAGTAAATCTAGCAATTTTCGTTAACACTTAACGTTAAAATACCTTAATGCCCCATAGAATAGAGACACAACAGTAACAAATAGAAAATAATGTAATGTTGGGAATGGATTTCGTTATCAATGCAATGATGCCATTTTTATTACCAGTATTGCCAGGCTCTGTATCTGAACATAACACTGCACACAGTGCACAATCAGTTCCAGGTTCGTCATTGCGCTCAACGAAACCTCTGGCTGAGTGTCATGGATGAGCCGTTTTAAATGCAGAAGGTGATGGCCCATGTTTGCAATAGCGATTGATATCAATGTAGTAATGGATGCTAAAGATAGTGGCTGAATATGGTGTTTGAATTCGATCTATAACAGGACGAAATAAATTTCAAATGTGCGGTTGTATTTGCTCAAATACTCTGCATTATTAGCACTATGGAACAACGGCGGTTGTCATGCTGGATGCGCTATCAATACAGAAGACGATGGCCTACGTTTATAATAGCGATTGATATCGATGTATTGAAGAATGCTAAAGACAGTGTCTCAATATAGTGCTTGAAATCGATCTCTAACATGACGAAATAAGTTTTAAGAAATGCGCTTGTATTTCCACAAATCCTGTGTATTATTGGCATTATGGACATACGAGGGTTGTCATGGATGAGCCGTTTTAAATGCAAAAGGTGATGGCCCATGTTTGCAATAGCGATTGATATCAATGTAGTAATGGATGCTAAAGATAGTGGCTGAATATGGTGCTTGAATTCGATATATAACAGGACGAAATACATTTCAAATGCGCAGTTGATTTCCACATATACTGTGCATTATTAGCATTATGGAACAATGGCGGTTGTCATTCTGGATGGTTTATAAATACAAAAGACGATGGCCTACGTTTATAATAGCGATTGATTCGATGTAGTGAAGAATGCTAAAGACAATGCCTCAATATAGTGCTTGAAATCGATCTCTAACATGACGAAATAAGTTTTTAAAAATGCGCTTGTATTTCCACAAATCCTGTGTATTATTAGCATTATGGACAAACGAGGGTTGTCATGGATGAGCTGTTTTAAATGCAGAAGGTGTTGGCCCATGTTTGTAATTGCGAGTGATATCAATGTAATAACAGGAACATCTTGCATCGTCCATGTACCTCTAATTTCCTTTCTGTCCCTTTGATAAGAAAAAAACTGCCGGGCTACCCCATATTTTCATTTTGTAGCTGACGTCGCCTTTGTAGCACATCCTTGTTTTATGGCAGTGTCTTCAAATTTACTAGAGTGTCTATGGATTTCAGAAATCTGCTAGACAAGTATATGAAAAACATATGCTAAAAATTTATGAACTTTTCCGAGCTTTCAAACAAAAACATTATTACATTCATAATAAGTGAGTAAAAGCTCATATGAAACCATTTGAAAGTAATTGAAAATCAAAATTTGCAACACCTTAGTATACATGCATAATCGTCAATCGGCCTATCGCCAAGGCCACTCTATCGCCAAAGCCATCCTCCTTAAGATATTTAACGACTTTGCTGATGCGACGGCTAATGGAGAGCTATCACTCTTATGCCTCCTAGACTTTCCGCCCGTTTTCGACACCGTAGACCACGACACGCTCTCTCGGCGCCTGGAACGCACCTTCGGGGTCAAAGGCGGCGGAATAGTGATAGATGAGAAGTAACACACGTTCTTTTAGTTAGTGAGTGAGATCTGTAAATATGGGGTCCTGAGAATGGGAAAAGGCCGGTAATTATTATTATTATTATTATTATTATTATTATTATTATTATTATTAATCTTGACAATTTCTTAAGCGCAGTAACATAGCTAGGTGACTAAAGTCAAAGGCGCTGTACAGGGAACGAAACATTAAACAAATGCGTCTTGAGATGTTGTAGGAACCGATCCGGAGAGGTCTCGGTTGTCACAGCCATCGGGAGCAGGTTCCACGACACCGGGTTTCCACGACGAAAGGACCGGTCCCCCAGTCCCGCTGTCTTGAGCGGAGGGGGGACGACGAGATGATTGCTGGCGCCGGAACGGAGAAGGGAGTGACGTGGTACTGTCGTCGATCGGCTGATTAGTTCCGACAGATACGCAGGACAGTGGGGGTCATTCAGCGCACGGAACGTGAGCCAGTGGCGCTTGAACTCCACACGCTCAGGGACCCGCAACCAGTGCAAACGATCTCTAAGGAATGGCGTTACATGGCTGCTCCATCTGGCACCGAACACCAGGCGGGCCGAGACATTCAGGACCGACTGCAATCAAGTTGACCGACCGGTAGTCCAAACAGCACACTGTTACAATAATCCACCCGAGAGACGACTAGTGCGCGAACCAAGTCTATCGCTGCCGAAGTAGGCAAGTAGCGACGGACCTCTCTTATCCGGCGCAGGTGATGGTAACAGGAACGGATGGTGTTGTCCAAATGTCCGCCGAACGTAAGTGTCTCATCGAGAAGGACCCCAAGTAGACGCAGTTGTCTACTGGGGGCGACGACCGCACCGCCGACGTGGAATTCGGAACGGTGGATGAGGTGCTGCCTGCGCGGTGTGGTCAGCCACAGGAACTCGGTCTTGGCCGGATTCAGTGATAGTCGGTTTCGATCAGGGTTCCGATCAGGTAAACTGAGTTTCACTCGGATTATCAAAAAAGGGCGAGTGTACCCTCTGAAAAGAGTTTGTGCTGTACACTTCACGAATCACTATGAGGTGTGTCAATATCACTACACTAGCAGTCCCAACAAGGGGCGGGTATGCCCACAAAAGATAAGACCTCGGTGCGTGGTAATGAGAAAGACTCGGTAGAGATTCCGGTACCAACTGAGGTACGAGGTACACGGCACACGGGCACACGAGAGATAAGACGGTACACGAGTACTCGAGAGATAGGAAGGTACACGGTACACGTGTACACGAGAACGAGGAAGGTACACGGTACACGAAGAGAGCTAAGGTACATGGTACACGGGTACACGGGGATATATTAATGTACAGTAAACGGTACACGGAGGGAGAAGAGAGATATATAGATTGTCAGTCATAGAGTATAAAACCTATGCCAAAAAGCTCGGTCGAACGACGACGTGTCCTATAGTAAGATTAAACTCTGTTTAGCCAGCCGGGACACAGCCATTCTAAAAAGGTTGATAAGTAAGTAGAATGGAGAGTAAGAATTCATAGTCCCGTTTCGTCACATTATTTCTAATACGAATTATGTAGCGCAGTAGCTTAACTAAATAGACCAAATTCAACGGCGCTTTTGACAACGTTGACATCCCCGTGAAGACCGAAAGATAATCTTAAAACTCCGCTCAGGTGGCGAAAATGAGTTCGCTGCCGTAACGAAATCCGGCGGTGAATCCTTGGGAAGCAGTTTTCTAAGAGACGATACTTTAACGACATCGACACGTCAGCGATGAGCTAAAGAAGCGAGTGCTGAGAGTCCGCGAGGTGTTAACAGGAACTCCCCGCGTGGCAATTAAGGTCCGGCGGTGAATTACCAAGAGGCGGTCTTCCGCAATAACATAGTCCATCACCGAACTCTGCAGATCCACCACAGATGGAAATTCCAGCAAAGACTGGAGCGACAGTCGATCGTAGTCACGCAGACGATGCACGCAGGCGGCCATTATGGCGGACAAAATGGCGGACGAGACAACGGCGACGACGGCCGACTGAAAACGACCAGCGCAGGCAGGAAAATGCCGAAGACGGCGTAAACTCCTCGGAATCCGACAAGCGGGACGCAGTTCTCGCGATTGGCACAAAAACCAAACGCAAGACGCCAGCAACTCCCAAGAGCGGCGACAATCCGAGGCAGGGTTTATTCTAGGCCATTTCCGGGGGCAATTGCCCTTTCCCCCGGAAATTTAAAACTCTCCCTGGAAATTTTGGCATGCTACATCAACTAACAGCAGCCCCTAGCAGAATTCTCCCGGCTTTGTCGGTTTCCCCCCGGCTTTTTAGTTCCCTCCGGAGTTCAGGAGTCTGGATTAAACACTGATCCGAGGCACAAGAATAAAAACACGCGCTGGCAGTCGGAAGACGCCAAACTGGATTTTTGTGTTTTAGTTTGGCCGCCCCTGCCCGGGGCACTATAATAGTGACGCCATAAAAGCTTACTGATTGATTGATATGTGTTGGTGATAAAAACGCTAATTCAATGGAAGTGAATTATTTTTTTACCGTAGTCATTGACGATCTCCTGTAGAAGTTGATCCTCAAGTGCGCTGCCAATGCTGACTAAGCGTGCCTTTGGATGCAGTTCTTTGCATCTTGCTTGTGCTTGATCCCTGTTCAATTTCTGAGTCACCACCGAATAGCACTTCGAGACTGCAGCTGCATCATAGTCAAAGCCAGGCGGGCATTTGTTTCTTTTAAAAATAATAACAAACACAAACACACAGGCAACTAGTTTACAGTGTCCTGTTTTGCAGTTCGTCTTTCAATACTCCAGTGTTTATGAAAAGGATAGTTAAACAAGGTGTTTCAATATAAAAAGGCTTTTACATACAAGAACTTTTGTTATCCGGCCTATACAATGCCAAGACGAACGTACTGAAACCGACCGTTATTGACGGGTACGATTCTAAGGTGAGAAATGAGATTTGTGAGGCAATAGCGATAGTAAGCCTATCTATTTAACGAATAAAAATATTATGTGCATGCGCGCTTTTTTGAATTATAAAATAAATTAAATCGGTTAACCTAGAATTCAAGTAATAATGGGCTATATGAATTAAAATCATAGATATATCGAAAGGAAGTGTCATCTGGTTTTCAATTGGTCGGTTGTTAGTTGGAGCTGAGAGTCAATGTCAACCAACTCGTATATTTCTAAAGTAGTATATTTGCTTAAGAGATCAAGGATCTTGTTGAACATGCATGTAGCAGAGTCCAGTGTATGCGCGCAGTGTTTGCTTTATTTTTTACAATGATGACAACAATTTAGCCTTCTTCTTTCTTCGACCTTAAATAGCAAATTTATTGCTTAATAAGAAATAAGATTAGGCCTATTACTAGCGGTACTAACGTACAGCGTATATTATTTAAGCACTATATCAGCGTTGTCCAACCATCATGCTATTGCGGGCCTCACAAAAATGTTTAGACCCTTGGCGGGCCAAGCATGTTGTAGCACTTAATATGACATAATTATGATATATGTATGCATGCCACATAAAACTGTTATAAAATAAGACAATATAGGTCTACGACAAGAATAAGGCTAAGAGTTATCCAAGAAATAAAAAAAACACTTGAGTGGTCTATAAACTACTTTATTGTTGTAATATTATCCTTTTAGCATAGTATTCCAGTAAAAATTAAGTAGTAGGCCTAAGTCTGTAGGTATTCCACCGACTTAGTGTCTTAGTTAGACTTAGTAAGACTCATATAAGACATCATCATCATCATCATCACGGGACCCATCCCGTGCCTTCACGGGATGGGTCCGAATTATCTTGCATCCGAGTTTCGTAGCGTTTCTGACCTCGCGGGCCGCAGACGACTTAGATCGTCCGCGACTTCGGTGCTTATGGTTCCAAGAACGCGTCTTGTCACTGTCGGAGATCGTGCCTTCCCAGTGGCTGCTGCGCGTACTTGGAGTTCGCTTCTTGCTGACATAGGGAGTCATCGTCGCTAGATATTTTCAGGAATCGACTGAAGTCTTGGCTTTTTAAGACTAGCTACTTAGTTTAATTTTGTTTAAAGTGTTCGCGCAGTCTTTTAGACAAGTTACCACTATACTCTTGACGTTCTCTTACTTACTTACTTACTTACTTACTTACTTATCATCATCGGCAAGCTCACTGACGGAGCGTAGCCTTTTCCACTAAACATTTTCAAGAATCTCTGTTTTGAGCCGTTTTCCAGGCAGTGAAAAGTCCAACGTTACACGGAGCCAAGTCAGATCGAATTGTTCTGGTCCAGGTAGTTCTTGGGCGACCAACTGGTCTTTTCCACAATTTTGGGGGCCTTTAATAACTTCATGTAGAGCTATCGCACGGCCCATGTTTGAGGCTGCTCTCGCAACATGCCCAAAGTAGGGGAGACGCCTGCTTCGTATTTTTATGGATATGGGTTTCCGCCAGGAGAGCGACATCATCTGCAAAGTCCAAGTCGGTAATGTTTAATTTCCAAGTGTTGTCCCCGCAAATCCACGTTGGACGGTTTTTCCATTATGCGGTCCATAGGGAGCAGAAAGAGATTGGGAGCACACCCACAACCCTGTCTGACACCTGTGTTTATTGGAAACCATTCGGACATCTGGCCTTCATACCGAACTGCACTAAGTGTGCCAGTATATAGCTCTTTCACCAGTTCGACTATCTTTGAGGGTAGCCTGATCGATAGCATTAGTTTCCACAGTGCAGACCTGTCCACAGAATCGAAGGCTGCCTTGAGATCCACGTAAGCAATCCATAGCGGTTGGTTGAACTCCCTTCTGGTCTGGATTATAAGTTTCAGTGTAAGCATACAGTCAATGGTGGAACGTCCAGGTGTAAAACCGCTCTGCTCAGGCCGCTGCTTACACAGCAGAAGCTCTTTTACCAGGCTTATCCATGGGACGTCCCGTCCCATGGGATTCGTCCCATGGGATTCGTCCCATGGGATTCGTCCCATGGGATGGGATGGGACAGTACTGTTCCGTCCCATCCCATGGGACTCATGGGACAGAGCTTCTCTTAATTTTTTCATTCTCTTTAACCTTTTTGAGGCTTTTTACTTTTCATTTTCTTCATATATGCATAATATAATTCAGTGGCAGCTCCACATGGGGACCCGTTCCCCCTATTGAATGCCAGCCCCTTCCCCAGTACCCCATACTGTTAATACCTGGGTTAGATAGCTCGAGAAGGAACATTAGTGTCACAGTCGAAGAATCTAACAAACGGCCACGGTAGGCAACTTGAAAAATGCCAAACTTTAATTAACTAGTGAGGAAGTTTAGATGTTTATCTGTAGTCAAGCAGTTAGAATCGGCAGTGGTGTTCATGGACCTATTAACTGCACCAGTTGAAGTTTCATAAATTCTTTGCAGACACATGTATACCTACTTACCGATTTTTAATACTTGTTCGATACTCGATTCTGAACAAAAGTTGCTTAATATTTTGATTTGTCAAAATATGATGACGTATTCCATATGAATTTATTGCAGAAAAGGTATTTTAAATTCGGTTTACATTTGCCCTAAGCATAGATGATCTAATTATGCCATCCAAACGCCCCCACTTGCGAAATCCTAGAGCCGCCACTTATAATATTATTTGCATCTACATTTTGTGGTGAGACATAAAAGTTAGCAGAGTTAATAAATTCTGTCGTTTTACATGTTTCTTTGTAAACGTAGTCCTATTTAGTATAGTCATCAAACCTAAACTTTCATAGGTATATTTCATAATTTCATTTGAACTCTATTACACATGATTAATATTGCATATTAATATTATAATGGGAATCAATGGGACGATGAGATGGGATGGGACAGGCATAAATGGCCATGGGATCAGATGGGAATGGGACAGAAAAATCTGTCCCAGGGACAAGCCTGTCTTTTACCCTTGATAGCAGAATTGATGCAAAGATTTTCCCGGGAACGGAAAGAAGCGTTTAACCTCTATAGTTTTTATGCTCCTGCCGGCTGCCTTTGCCTTTGTAGAACGGGAGAATGACGCCTCTTTTCCAATCGTCAGGTGCAACTCCGCTGGTCCAGACTCTGTGGAAAATTCGCGTTAGCCATTCTGCACAGTGGTCGCCGCCTGCCTTCTCAGAATCTCCGCAGTTATGTGGCAGATGCCAGGTGCCTTCCCGTTCTTTGCCCGTTGGATGGCTGCAGTTACCACATCTTTGGTTGGCGGATCACAATTAACAGCATTGTCAACAGCGCTTGGCAAGTTGGCAGATTCATTCGGCGACATGGTATGTTGAGGAGGGCGTCAAAGTATTCCTTCCACCGCCCCAGCTTCTGAGTCCTTCCCGTACGAATCTGGCCGTCGCTGGAATTTATTGGGCAGGATGTATAAGGCATGGCACAGCGGAGTCCTACGCAGGTTTGCAAAGGCATCTTTGAGTTGACCTGAGAATAGGTCCGCTTCAGCTTCTGCTGCTTTTTCATCTGTCCACTGTTGACGATCTTGGCGAATGCTAGCGCTGCATTGTTTATGTAGGATCTTCAGCTCAGGTAACTTGTTGAGAAGTCTAGCTTTCCTCTTTTCCGCTATTAGTTCCAAAGTGACGTCACTAATCCACTCTTTACGAGGGCTGGGCAGTAGTCCTAACTTCTCGAAGGCCAGTTTATTGACAGCCTCTTTAAACGTTGACCAGTTAGAAGAGGCATCAGCATCTAGCGATAGTAGGCAGTCTTCAAACCCGAACATAAAAGCTTTTTCGATCTCTGTTAGACAGCGGATGTTGTACCGATGAGTAGAAGAAGATGGCTCCTGCGATTGTCGTTTGAGTTTTAGACAGATTGTTGCTACCACCGCCCTATGGTCAGTATTCATTTCGAGGCCACGAAAGACCCTAAAGTTCTGAAGCAGTCTCCATTTTGTGTTAACAAGTATGTGGTCCAGTTCCTTAGAAGTGGTACCATCATCAGAGAACCAGGTCAGCCGATGTAAGTTCTTACGCTGAAACCAGGAACCGCCGAATCTGAGATTTGCTCCGGAACAGAAGTTCAGGAGGCGTTCGATGTTGTTATTCGACGTTCCGCCTCCAAATGGGCCTACCACTTGTTCGTATCCAGTTCTATTCGTTCCAGTGATTGCATTGAAATCTCCAAGACAGACAATGACCTGGTTGTGCATTGTAAGACTCGTGGCATAGAATTTTCCGAAGTCGGCGTAAAGAACGATAGTCCGGTGCATTTAGATGTCTCAATTGCGACGCGGAGTAAGTTAACGCGATTTACGAAGATTGGATCGAAGCGCTACGCGAATGTCAGGCCAAGCCTTTAAACAACGGTCGACGCCATGTTTTTAACGGTATAATATTCCTGACTGGTGGCAGATTTGACGAATAAGCAACCGAAAACGTATAATTTAAAGCACGTAGGCTAGATCAGTTCTGGAGCACCGTCTGGAGTACACGTATTAGATTCAATAATATCCAAAATGGATCTAAAATAAACCCGTAAAGCTTTTTAAATGGCACGACAACTCATCGCCGGCACAACACACCAAAGCGTCACCTACCTACTAGTAAGACTAGTGACAGTCATTCGATTGATTCTGTTCAATTTCAATCTAATGATCCATTCTATTCTATTGAATAAAGACTTTCTAATCTAGTGCGAAGTTGCGAACACTGCGGAAAAGGTTTTTCTCTAACAATACTAACAATGTTAATATCAATGCTTGTGGCGCCAAGTCGGATAAAAGAAATGAGAGTGTTATTAGGCTGCATTAGCAAACTGCTCAAAGCGGCGTAAAATTTTAACTGAGCGAGAACGAGACTTGCAGCGAGATGACAAAATGTAAGTAAGCTAGTAATAAGTAGCAAATAAGTTAGTTCAATAATCTCCGTCACCTGTGGAGTGTGGATAAGTAATCAATTTAGTAACCTCCTAGCCCTTGTATAGTCCTATAAAATAACGGTAATAACCGGTACTATAGCTACAATTGTTATTTTCCCAAACACGGTGGTGGGCCGGATGAAACTGGCCTCTGGGCCGCCAGTTGGACAACCCTGCGCTGTATCCTATTGTGGCGATTTGAGTTTCCTCGGTGATCCTCGAATTATTGAGATAGAAAGAAAACCGGGCAGTATTTTGGCAGAGTAATTACTCAGTAAAAACTGTGGTTCTTACATGGAAATAAATTTGAAGTGGTTTACAAATTACAAGCCATATGTTATAATATTAAACGTTAAAACGTGGTTTATTAATTATTAAATTAGCTACAAACCTATTTGGGAGGCAATTTTGATGCCCCAGACTTTGATGCACTTTCTCCAAAGACTTTCGAATGTATTCAAAATCTGAGTTGCAATCTTCGCAACTGTTTCGATCCGAAGACGTTCGTTGAGCTTTGAAAGAAGCAGCAGAGAATGACAAAACGAGAAACACCCATAAAGTAAAAGACATCACTACTTTGTAAATGATACCGCTAAAAACTCTCAACAAAACTTGGTTAGCTACTATGCTGAAAATCTTTATAATGTCAGCGGATGATTTTAGGTGTGCCACTAAATTTATTATCGTTGTCATGTGCTGGTGTTACTAATAAGGAAGCTGATAACTAGGCAGCTGATAGGACAACTGTCATTATAATATACAGTAGGCTATTGCTGTGAAAACGTATAGGCCTACCTAATTGCTTCCCTGTATCTAGGATCTTGCTGGCTCTGATACTCAGTACCCACACAGTAAAGGCATCAGCACCTGGTAAATGAAAGAACTATTCTGCGATAAAACATTTTCATTTACTACTGCAGCTGTTTGACAATTGTTCCTTCGTGAACAGAGGAAAATATGGGTTTTTATATGGTATACACTGTGTTCGGATAAAACGGAATCCCTCGTGATAGTGATGAAAACAAATGGTAAACATTAATTAACGAATTATTATTATTATTATTATTATTATTATTATTATTATTATTATTATTATTTGATGCGGCTGCTCACCGAGTTCGCGAAACTGCTGTACTACTGACAAAAAAATCCTGATTTCATGCCTCCTTATCTTTGACCGCCAAACAATCCTGACTTACATGTAAACCCAGTTTATTAAAAGATTTGGGAATGATGCAAGAGACTGTTTACTGAACAAAGATAAGAACCATTGAAGGACTCCGTGAGTGAATTGTGAATGTAATGGATGAACATGACCAACTGGTTATCGATGCAGCTATTGGTCATTGAAGAGCGCGTCTTGAAGTCTGTGTTGGAGCCAATGGGGACACTTCGAACTCAAATATTAGTTGAATGACAATTGACATTCTGTCAAGACTAAAATTAATCTTGAATTTTTAAAATTAAAATTGATGATCATTATTATAGTGTTTTGCATCATTATCACAAGGGATTCCGTTTTATCAGGGCAGAGTGTATATTTATTTTAGGCTATAAGTGTATAATGTGCTGTATATAGATATTTGCTTTATAGTTTCAAAAATTCATGTCCACATGATATAAACTTAAGTAGATTAACTTCCGCATAAAAAGAAAGTAAACTGAAGCATTAAGGCGAGAGCAAAATCAAATACGCGAATAATAAAAACAAACTCTCTAGTGACCAAACGATGCCATTGACAGAGGGAAATGGAGTGCCAAAGAGCAGTGGCGACGCCAGACGTTTGAGAGTGGGGGGTATGGCGAGCGCGTTGAATGGGTCTGTGGCAGAGGCCCAGGTGCGGTCCAGGGGCCAAGCTCCTGGTCAGGGGTCAGGGGGCGAAGCCCCTCTGAAGTTGAACAACTTTTACTTCTACAACATTAGAATTCGTTAGAATTACTAATTCACACATAAAGAGTGCATCAAATATCTTTTAAACAATATTTTTATCTATCCGAAAAATTTCTAGCAAATAGTAGCATGGACGTCCATGGCAAGTCCCAGTCCGTCTGACGCTTGTTATATAGATAGGCTATATAGAGAACTTGTTATATAGATATAATAGAGAACACTTGATACTTAGACTAGTAGAGCCGATCCTCAACTATCCCCTACCCTCCCTCACCCAAAAATGTCTCTGAAATTTTGCACGAATATCACGGGTGACCCTGATGACAAGGGGGGTGTTCACCCACCCCCACCCCAACCCCGTGGCCTCGCCACTGTCAAAGAGCACTAACTAACGAGAGAAGCAAATTAATAGGACTACATATAATTGTCCTACAGTAATTTATACCCGTGAAGCACTGGTATATATCACATCGGTTTGATCCGTAAATTTGGTAAGTTTACGTCAGCTGTCATGAACTACTGAAAACAGAGAATCTATGGCTTTTAACACGGTATATTCAACAGAAGTTTCATAATCCTACTATATTTCTAAATTCCAAGAAAATGTTTATGTCGAATAGAATAGCAAATCTCACAATTACAAACTTTGGGTGTTTAAACTTGATAAATCGAATAGACCAGGCGCTTCTCAAACTGTCCGGTCTCAAACCGGTCCGCGAGGGCTTCTTTACCGGTCCGCAACGTGAGTCGAGAAAAATGAGAAAAAAGTTAAATATTTTCTCCTTTGAGGATTGTTTGAAACTGTTTGAAACAGTGGTTCTCAAAAGGAGGTCCGCGGTCCTAGGGGCCTATAGGGAAACCGCCAAACGGTTTCAGGAGGACCGTAAATGGATTACTTTCTCAAGATATCTCGCCAACATCTCAGAACACAAAACACTGGTGACTTTAAGAGTGATGATTCCGGTTGAATTTAAATTCAATGACTAAGATTTACAATTTAACTACATTAATTTAATTAATTCAATTTAATGAATGAATTAATTAATTAAACTACAATTCTCTGAATAAATAATTGATCTTCAAAACAAGTAACATAAACCTACAGTATAATTATGTTAATTGATAGCCCATATGTTAATTGCAGTTAGCTTAATTTAAATTTTTAATTTTATAACTATAAACGAACTATAAAACTCATATTCATATTAAGATGAGGTGATATAAAAATTCTAAAAATCCGATTACAAGAAATTTTTTAAATGGCACTGGTCCCGTGTGCAAAAGGAAAATTGTATGCCGGTCCGCGAAGGTGAACAGTTTGACAAGCACTGGAATAGACTACAATGATTATGAGTCCGCGAGTCATCGCATAAATTTCTAAGGGACCGGCACTCAAGAAATCCTAATAAGATTGAAACCCGTTGGTTTGAAACAAGATTATATAACACAAAATAACTATAAAACTCATATTCATATTAAGATGAGGTGATATAAAATTTCTAAAAATCCGATTACAAGAAATTTTTTAAATGGCACCGGTCCCATGTGCAAAAGGAAATTTGTATGCCGGTCCGCGAAGGTGAACAGTTTGACAAGCACTGGAATAGACTACAATGATTATGAAAAGAATCAATTTGTATTTTTCAAGATTAAAGCTAAGTGGAGCTAATGCAAGCAATTTAAATATTCTCACGTAGGCCTAATTGGTATTTCCAGCAGTTTTTCGACCCCACTTCAATCGTTTGACCGTCGTTGAAATTCTGAGGCGTTCAATTCAATAATTCATGTGAAAGTTGACGAGTGTACATGTACAACTGTACATGTACAACTGTACATGTACATGTAAAGCCCTACACCTCGTTCTTAAAATGTTATTTTCAGGCGGAACTCTAACGTTGTCAAAGTCAGCTTGATAAAAGTTGAATCTGTAAAAATTGTGAATCACAGAAATCTGTTTCATTGCCTAATGGTCCCCGCAATAATTTCCCAAGTGTTTTTAATTAATCTCGTCTATCTTAACGTTGATTTAGTATGTAAAACTAGCATTGAGCGTTCAACACAATATCCTGTTCACCAATCACACAATAATTATGTCTAACTTGTAATCGTGCTGCTGTCTTAATTATTTTCATCATCCGATTTTCTCTTTCTCTGCGATGAGCGAATTACGCCAGTTGTTTCTTCCGTTGCCATAATTATTGTCTTCCAAAATTAGTTCAAGATCCTTTCAGCTGGCTATAATATCTCGACATCAAACGGTTAAACGATTGTGTCTTATTTATAGAAATACTACGACGCTTCAAAAAGGTGCATTTTATGCAATCTATAAAAGACCAACATATCAGAAAGTTAAAAGACCGTTATTTTTTATCTTATCTTATTTGGCAAGACATAATTGCTGTCCTGTATAACTACATGTTGAGATATTTATTTGAAATCACTAGACGTGTCATTGTCCGAACTCGTCTGTGCTTCAAGTTTCGCTCTTTTAATAGCGTCATTGTTGCACACGTAATCCTTTTCTTTTGCGCCGACTTCGACAGGATCGTAATCAATTTCTGCTCTGATCCGCAGTTAACGGTCGAAGTAGAAGGATCCCTATGGCCTAGACAAAGAAGTCGTGCGACTGATCATCTGAGATGATTGATGATTGACTGAGAATCTCGCGATCAAATCCTTCAAGTATATTTCGAGATCCGGCAGGATCTTGGAACTTTGTATTAGAAAACGGAACTGCCGTTAGAACATGAATTTTTAAGAAAAGCGGGAAAATCCAGACTAAGTACTGTCAGAACTGCTAAAAAACTGCTGTTCGAGTTGGCAGTTGAACCTATATAATCGAGCGTGCAGTTGGTTCTGATCGCCTGCAACGTTTCGCAGTGTTGCCACCAGTATCATGGCCATATAATGCACCACAGGAACGTCTGCCCGGGTTTTGTATTTGTGCCTGAGCAGGCGGTTGGCAGTCATCATCGGAATTGTTCAGCTCGTCAGATTCCTCGCTGCTGTCATTACTGGAGCTGGAGTCATTCACATGTAGCCGCTTTTTCTCAAAACCCGAAACTACTACAGCAGCTTCTGCTTCTGCACGCAACTGATTTCCGAGTGTTACCTCCTCTCGTTGGTTCAGTGACATGTTGCATGAGGAAATTGTCATCCATGTACTTAAGAAATCTTTTGTCCTGGTTCCTGTCTGTCTCCATGCTTTCCCAGTTAATATGGTAGTTGAAGTCACCCATTATAATATTAGTACATTTTCCTTGGCTACTATATCTAAAATCCTAAACAATCCAATATCTACAGTATTTCCTCCTTTGCATCTTGGACTCGATAGCATACACCTAATAATATTTTCTCTGTTCTGCATCTGATTTCATACCAAATATTTTCCCTAAAATTGTCATCTTGAATATCTCTTCTTTCCATTGCATTCAGTTCCTCTTTGACATACAGTATTACTCCCCCAGCTCCATGACCCCTGGCACTTTGGTTTTCTCTGTCTTTTCAGAACATTACATATCCATTCAAACCTAGTTCTTCATCGTCTATTTCCTGTCAGGCCCAGGTCTCTGTAATACCTATAGTATCTAGCCTGATTGAATTGATGCACATTTCCAACTCAGCTTTTTTTATTTGCGCTTATGATACTTCTGACATTTGTATAACAACACTCAAGTTTCTTCCCTATCAAAGCCTTGCTTTCCTTCCTGGTGTCAGTGTTATTTAATGTTATATTTTCAAGACAGTTAGAAATACCCCTATTCTTCAATCGCCCTTTCCCAGTAGGTTGTTTGTTACTACAGCTACGTCTATTACTTACAGTACCAGCCTACCTAAACGTTTACTTCTACTAAAGTCTCCACTACTTCTACTAGGACTACTACTGCTACTACCTGCTCTAACTGCCTCTGCCCTCAGTTTAAATGCTCACACAGGCAAGCAGACTTCACTGAATGGCAAATCCTCCGTGCCATCATGTCTGCTCCCATCCGATTGAGATGAAGCCTATCCCTGGCAAGATAGCCTGATCTCTGTGCATTGAATTCAGCGTCCACGAAATCAACTCCTTCTATTCTGCATATTCCCATCAGCGTGGCATTGACCTCCAATCTCTTACTCTCATTGCTTCTCGACAGGTCTCTTCTTGGCAGGATTCCTCGCCCACGTAAGCAAGTGTTTGTATACGCCTCTGCTGCGGTCCTTCCCTCTTTGGTGTGTCCGGCTGCTTCACCACGATGGTCTTGCTTCTTTGCGGCAACTGTTTCTTCACCTAATCCGCATAGGACTTTGCCGGCTCCGGTTTCTTCTGCGGTCTTCCTTCCAATATCTTCTGGAGGATTTGCTCCACCTCCGCCAGCTTCTTCCCCTGCTCCTCGATGATCTTC
This sequence comes from Metaphire vulgaris, assembly GCA_018105865.1. NCBI lineage: Eukaryota > Metazoa > Annelida > Clitellata > Crassiclitellata > Megascolecidae > Metaphire > Metaphire vulgaris. The sequence goes on from JACLAT010000092.1 coordinate 191,148, forward strand.
TCGAGAGCCGCGATCCTCTTGCACTTGCAACAGATCTCCTCTTCATCCATGTAGTCGACCAAACCGCTCATACCACAGGTGTCGCAGATGACCAACGATTCCTTATCCCCACCCATGTGTACTATTATCTAACTTTATAAAGAGTAGGGAAAATTTTAATCAATAATCACAACGTGAACGTAGCTCCTTCGTTATCGCTCAGTAGCAATACTTAAATCTTCTACACGAACGAAACTAACGCAAAAACACAATTAGATTTGCATCAATAAAAGAAGAATCAATTCTTATCCTTGTCCCGACACCCTTTTGTCTACAGAAACGCCTTAGTACTGGAATAAAACGGTTTTAGCGAAAAATATATTTACAGAATAGTTACTGTATCACAAAAGTGCAAAGAAGATATGCATAAAACGTGCTAAACTAACTTTCGACTTTTAGTCAGTCTAACTTCTAAATGATTTGAATAACTTCAAAAGTAGGCATTAATCAGACATAATATAAAAACAAGCGTGATGTCATATTATTCGGTTAAGTCCATTGAAACAATATTATAGGAGTGTACAGGGTCGTTTAAAATTGCCCAATACTTATGGCTTTCACGATAGCCCTTGGTCATTCAAAGTGTCCTTTAAAATGGACGCCATGCATTGATGGGTTAAAGTCGCCATCTATTTATATATTGGTATCCTGCATATGATGATAGGTTGATATCATATATTTATAGATTAGCATCGTATGCATGGCTTTGAAAATTAAAAATTATTCGATACGTTTCCTAAATACCATTTCATCACGTCACATATCTGTTCCACAATATTGTGAAACAAGTTGTCATTCTTTAAAATGGGTTAGGCCCTATGAGCTTAAATGCTGTTATATATATATATATATATATATATATATATATATATATTATGCCCTCTGTACTTCTTTCCCGAGGGACTTATGATAAAAAATTGTCCAGAGACATGAAATTATAGTGTGCTAGCTCTCTCTCTCTCTCTCCTCTCTCTCTCTCTCTCTCTATATATATATATATATATATATATATATATATAATATACACATATATATATATATATATGGACGCTTCATTATTTGGTAGGTCGTAATCATATCTCCTGTCGACTAATACATTTCGAAGAAATTTTAAATGTCACCAATAGCAGCAGAATTTATACGCCCACATGCCAAGATCCAATTAGAATTAGTTAATAGAATATATCGTCCTATATCCAGGGGTTCGAGCCTTATATTACGCGACATTGAGCGAACGTTGTTTGTGAGACATTTCGTATAACAGAAGGAAAGCATCCGCGTCCACAGAGAAATAGTTAGAAAAATTCTACACACGCAATTATAAAATGATTAGACCTACTAGTTTACTTCCTGTCACACTGATTTTCCATCTTTTGCTTTCTCGAACGAAGTCTATCGTGTTCTTTGTTTCTTTCCTTCTGGTGCTACTCATGTCCATTTCCTGCTTGGTTTGCTCTGGTAATAGTCTGCATTCATTTTCTTTAGATCAGCGGTTCTCAACCTTTATAATGCCGCGACCCTTTTAATTCAATTCCCCATGATGTGGCGACCCCAACGGTAAAATTATTTTCGTTCACATTGTAAACTGCTAAAAGTAATAATGCTACGACAATCAAAATGTTCGAAATTGTTATTCAATTGTCTCCATGTCAATCCTCGAATGACAATTATAGTAAAACAACTAGTACGTCGTAACTACCACTGAGAAAATTTTGTACAATAACAATAAAAGAGACAACCTCATATTTCTGATGGTCTCGGGCGACCCCTGGCAAATCGTCATTCGACCCCCGTCGGGGTCGCGACCCACAGGTTGAGAACCGCTGCTTTAGATTATTACTCAAACAGAACTGTAATAATCGTTGCCCTCTTTCATTTCTTCTTCATATCCAAATTTTTCCCAGGGCGCTTTTCACGTTTCCAGTCTTGTCCTGCTTTGACAATGAAGTCTCCAATTATTATCATGGTATCAGACATAGATGTCTTGTCTATTATAGTTTATAATTTTTTCTCCACAGGAATCGCAACTGTTTGTAGGAAGTCTCCTGGTATATCCGAGCTGTATAACTTTTTCCCTTCTTCTTCTTCTTCTTCTTCTTCTTCTTCTTCTTCTTCTTCTTCGTCTTCTTCTTCTTCTTTAGTGTCGCAACGATACTTTCGCACTATGTGACAGCCCCAGCAATTTCTTTCACTATGTCTGTGTTTTGTTGTTCTTATTGCTTGAGCTAGGTTTAGATTTAAATGACAGTCGTTCTCTATGACGTCCAGCCATCTTTTCCGTGGTCTGCCTCTATCCTCTCTCTCTCTCTCCTCTCTCCTCTCTCTCTCTCTCTCTCTCTCTCTCTCTCTCTGTGTGTCTCTGTATTCTGCCATGTAGGCCACCTCATACGGCATACTTCGTTTTTCATCCGACAGACGTATCCGAAGAAAAATAGCAGTTTCATCTGGATTTCTATCAACGATGTCTTCCTCGATTCCAAGCCATCTTTTGTGTCATAATTTCCTTTCCGATCTCTTTTAGACAAGCCTGCAATTTTTTGAAGACAGCTCATTTCGAATGATCGCAGCTTCTTTTGCGCTCCTGTCGCCACAGTCCAGGTCTCCGAGTTATACATCAGTACTCCGAGTCCCCGGCATTCGTAAGCTCTTGTATTTGTGCCTGTGTGGAGTTGTACATATGTCTCCACAGATTTTGTATACTGTAGTTCCTTTCTTCCTTCTCTCCGAGTAATTTTAGAATTTCAGTAGGTTGTTATCAGTGTCCTCTGCCTTGTTGTTTTTCCATTTCGTCAATGGCCTTCACTATCTTTAAATCATGCGTTTGTTACTTTCAGCTGTTGACTTATGTAAAATTCTACTAATGTTAAATGGCAAATCATAATTAGGTTTCGATAACATTACTATTTAGACGGTGTCTCATACAATTTCTTTTAAAGTGTTGGACGGAAGACGAGAGTAAAAGTCGCAATGAAAATACTTTAAGACAGTTGAAGACAGCTCTAGAATAATGATTAGGTTTAAAATGATCAACCGTGAGTCCGTTTTTCGAGTCAGTCTCAATAAAAGTGTTCTCACAAATAACAGCGCTTGGCTGGCTGTGACATACCCAGATGCAGAACGATTCTGATTTACAAAACGTTCAAGGAGTTGATTTGTCTTCTCCAGAGAACGACGGATGTCAACAAATGTCGAATTCGTAGCTTCACAATTGCCTCGATTCGATGCTGTATTCGGCCTATGGAAACAGCGTCATGAAACTGCAATATAGCGAATGAAATGATTAAGTAGAGTTCATATGTTCCAATCACAGCGCACGATGATTAGTTGGCTGCAAGGTACGTTTCATCGTAGAACAGTATTCTAAGGGATATTTATTAAAATAAATTTCTAAAAGCCATAAAAGACGAGGTGCGTAATTGATCATCAATATATTGGTCTATATCAATTTTGCTGACTGGAAGATAGTATGTGATCTTTATGCATTTTGGTGTAAAGATAATGTTTAAGCAGCTGTTGAATGAATTTACCTATGACCTTCAGCAAAGTAATGAGTGTGTTGTATGTTTTGCTTTATGCAGGGCGCGATTTCTAGGGAGGGAAGAGGGAATTCCCCCACTGCCAAACTGCATCCCCCCTACTGCTACATCTCCCACAGCTACAATATCTGCACTGCTACATTTCCCAACAACTACATCCCCCCAAGCTCGACATGCTCCCCCCTCCCACTACTCCAGGTCACAAATCGCACCCTGGCTTAATGTATGAGTAGAGGTAGGGAAGCGGACGATAGCGTTGGAAGAAGGTCAGTTTTTGGGAGCAACGGTAGCGAATCAGCGGAGGAAAATGTGGGTCAATAAGTCTCCTTGTCCAATCGAAGCTGATGGTTCGTGGAACGGAGTCACGTGACGAAGCTGGACGAATGCGTAATAAGGTCGTCTTCGAGAGGAGGGAGCGAAGATCGTTGGACGGAAGAGACGGTCGTCGTTTTGTTAAAACAATTTTAAATTAAAGACGAGAATATTCGAAGTTTTGTTCGCGTTGAGCGAACGTTAATTGTATCGAGATTGCGTGGAGTGATCTTTGGGTGTTCAAGATCGGGTTTTTCTTAGTGCTTTCATCGAATGTTTGGACTTGTTGAATAATGGCGTCCTGAGAGATTGTCGCTAACGTAGAAAGACATTTCATGACTGGAAAGTAGTTAGAAGCAAGTATGTTTTAACAAATTAATTTAACCCCTTAACTGGGGATCCCGGATATATCCGTCCATTTTACATTGAGTTACAGTTAAATACACGGTTAAGGGGTTAATGGCGGCTCTTATCTAGACCGTTTTGGTTCTTTATATTATTAAAAAGATTTTTGAATGATAAGGAAAAATCGAATGGATGGGTGGAATAAGGAGGTAATTGTATCCGACCCCCCAATGGTTTGAGTATTAATAACAATAAGAGGAGTAACTGCATTTGCTTCCTTATTTCACAAGACCCCTCAACTGATATTTTCACCATTAAGAAGGTAAGTGGGTTAACTTCCTTATTCCTCTGGGCCCTTCAATTGACAACCTCACCATTAAGGTGGTAATTGCATTTAACTCCTTATTCCACCCAACCATTCAATTGTAGATATTTCTCCCTCCCTCAAATCCTATTATTTTGACTTTGGGGGGCCATACACAAATGACGTAAATTTTGTAAGTTTGCGTCAGCTGTCATGAACTACTGAAAAACAGAGCACCTATGGCTTTGAACACGGTATATTCAAAAAAAGTTTCATAATCCTACTATATTTCTAAATTCCAGGAAAATGTTTACGTCGAATAGAATAGCAAGTCTCACAAGTCTCACATCATCCCACTTATCTTCGAGAAATGCTATTATATCATCAGCCATATATATCATCAAGGTCTGCAAATAAATGCCTTCTTGAAATTCCCTTGTGTCGAACTAAATCTGGGTGTAGGGCCTTTAGTTATGCATCTCCATATGTTTGGAACTCCCTTCCCCTTGATATTCGGATGGCCTCTTCTCTAGATATTTTTAGGCGTCATCTTAAAACATATTTGTTTCCTCCTTAAGTCTTGGTATAGCCCTGATTGCTTTTTGGTTTTTGACCTGGACCGAACCGACCCTCCTCAGCTACAGTCTGCTCTGCCGATGAGCACTGCAGTTTGTGGTCTGAGGCGTCCCCGATGAAACGGACGATAAAATTAAATTAATAATAATAATAATAATAATAATAATAATAATAATAATAATAATAATAATAATAATTACAAACTCTGGGTGTCTAAAACTTTATAAATCGAATAGACCAGGCTCTTCTCAAACTGTATGGTCCGCGGACCGGTGCCGGTCCGCGAGGGCTTCTTCACCGGTCCGCAACGTGAGTCGAGAAAATTTTTAGCAGGTTTTCGACCCCACTTCATTCGTTTGACCGTCGTTGAAATTCTGAGGCGTTTAATTCAATAATTCATGTAAAAGCTGACGAGTGTACATGTACAAGTGTACATGTACAACTGTACATGTACATGTAGAGCCCTACACTTCGTTCTTAAAATGTTATTTTCAGGCGGAACTCTAACGTTATCAAAGTCAGCTTGATAAAAGTTGAATCTGTAAAAATTGTGAACCACATATGTCTGTTTCATTGCCTAATGGTCCCCGCAATAATTTCCCAAGTGTTTTTAATTAATCTCGTCTATCTTGACGTTGAATTAGTATGTAAAACTAGCATTGTGCGTTCAACACAATATCCTGTTCACCAATCACACAATAATTATGTCTAACTTGTAATCGTGCTGCTGTCGTAATTATTTTCATCATCCGATTTTCTCTTTCTCTGTGATGAGCGAATTACGCCAGTTGTTTGTTCCGTTGCCATACTGTCTTCCAAAATTAGTTCAAGATCCTTTCAGCTGGCTATAATATTTCGACATCAGACTGCGTTCACCTCGTCCAATCTATAGCTTTCATAGCAAGAGCCGACTTAAGCTAGAGTGGTGTAATGAAGAGAGTGACGCGGTAACCATTTCCGCGGTGAATCCGCGGTAACCGCGGCAATACCGCGGTAATGGGGGCAACTATTAAATATAGACCGTTTTGCCGCAGTAACGGTTACCAAAGTCACGGTATTACCGCGGTAGTGGTACGAAATTCCGCGGTGTTACTGTGGTAATGGTGTTGGACTATTAAAAAGAATTTGCTTTTACAACATAGGCCTATTGGGTTTATCATTATCCGAACTTCTGTTTTTCATTTTGCAAGAGTGGTAACAGGTGCGCACTCGATTGCAATCCACGGCGCCAGTTAATACTGGCCGTTGGAGCTCGGTAGCATAGAATAATAATATCATAATAATTCAGTAGAAGTTCTTTGCCTTAGGGTGTGCCACGTAGCACGTGTGTTTTAAAAGTATAAGTAAAGTAGACCTACTTGTTAGGATAATGCAAATATGGAGCGTTGTGAAATCGAAAAACTTCTTTCAGCGATGCATTTCGCCATCTGGCGAATACCAGCACAAAAGATTTTTAATTCCGGAAGATTTTTAAATTCAAAGACGATTTTGACTTGCTGTATTTGAAAAGAAATATCACGATTAAATAACAAGAATATCAATTGTCTTGAAAATAAAATAACTAAGGATGGAAACTACCATCTCGATGCTTTTTATATCTTTGCACTTGCATCAAATACATCTTCATTATGCATACTGTACAGATGATGTTAGTAAATTAACAGAATCGCTTAACTGCTAGGTTCTATTGACATACTATTGTCGACTGTATGGTCCAGTTTCTCAGGGAGAAATGTGGAAATACTTAGGGATCTTTTTTCAGTCGTCTGGTTTAATTCCTTTCTTGGGTGATTTGTATTGCCAATCTATATAAATAAAAATGTACCGTTTGTGCAATATCTTAAATCTCCGAAAATTCTTAACCGATTGTTTTGAAGTTTTGAAACAACATTGCATTCGAATAGGCACGTGCTGTATATACTTAGATGTCACTGACATGTTAAATAATGTTTTTAGAACAGCATTCATTAAAAACAGCTCTTTTGAAATCAGCTCTTTTAAAAACAGCGCCATCTGTCGATTGAATCTATTTAACCGTTAACGCATTCTGTATTTTGGATTGAGCCGTGTCGATTAAGAGGCGCTTTAATTGAAAATGGCGCCATCTGTCGATTGATCTGCGCTTGAAATTCAAATATTTTTTAATAATTGCCGTCATCTGTTGAATGGCGGTGGAATTGATCTGTGTAGATTGATCTGCGTTTTAATTTCAATATTTATTTAGTAGTTGTGATCTGCTTTTATTAATTGCTCGTTTATCCAAATCATGCCTCGCAGAAGATAGAAAGAACTTGGGTCGTTGTACTCGCGGAGCGAAAGCAATGCGACCAGTAATTGCAAATCATATGAGAGACATTGGTTGTAGCAATCAGAAGACATTGCATGCGCCACGCTCGAAGATGCCATTAACCCCTTAACTGGGGATCCCGGATATATCCGTCCATTTTACATAGAGTTACAGTTAAATACACGGTTAAGGGGTTAAGCGCCTCTGCATGCCGTCTCCCTTCACAGCACGCGCTTATCCCTTTCATATCCTCGTTCGTAGCGCCTAGACCTATTCGCCTGCTAAGATGCAGTGGCGGCTCTAGAATTTGACAAGTGGGGTGGGGGGCGTTGGGGTGGCAACTTCTAATCATGGAGGGCCAACCATTTGTTGTTTATTGTATGTAGCATTAAGTATACGGTCCCAACTGGGGGGCCAGGCAGTCAATAGGGGGCACGGGCCCCCCTGACCCCCCCCTCGGTGGAGCCGCCACTGCTAAGATGTTGTCCGGGCAGCGAACATCCGCTTCTTCAATATTTTGACATTGTCCGATGATTGTCAGGAAATTAAACGCGCAGCATCCGCTCATTCTCAGAGCCGTAACTAGGGGCCGGTGCGGGGGGGCGGGGGCAAGTCGCCCCGAGCGCCTACCAGAGGGCTGTTATTTGAGTGTGAATAAAAGAAAACAATTTACTGGGGTGTGGATAAAAGTAAAAGAAAAGCCGTGACGGCTAAAAAAGGTCATCGCCGAAATTTCGAAATTTAGGGGCGCAAAATGGAAATCTTGCCCCGGGCGCCGAAAACCCTAGTTACGGCTTTGTTCGTTCTCAGCATTCATTCATCCTCCTACATCACAGAATACCTGCCATCATCACAAAAGGCGTGGAAATGGCCAGAAATTGAGCGTGCACCCAAACAAATCTGGGACTGCTACGAGGATCCTTTCACCTGGGCAAGGCTTGCTGGAGTTGCGCAGCCACTAATGCTGGAGACTGACTGTACGCCTTACCGTTAACTTCTTGCGGTCTATACTTCTTGACAAGGAGGTCATTAGTGTAGCGATTGGCTTCCGACTAGGCCTCGATATCTGTGCGACAAATAAATGTCAGTGCGGAGACATCGTCGATCCTCGCGGACAACGCGGATTTGTCTGCAGACTGTCCACCGGACGCTCAATCAGACATCAAACACTGAACAACTTCATTTGGCAAGCTCTTCAAAAAGCCGGAGTTCTGACCACGAGAGAGCCTCTGGGTCTCTTTCGGTCCGACGGAAAGAGACCGGATGGAACCACTCTCATTCCGTTGGCCAGCGGCAAATACGCCGCATGGAAAGTCATAACTGTCCACAGGGAGAGAGAGAGAGAGAGAGAGAGAGAGAGAGAGAGAAAGAGAGAGAGATACAAAAATGAACAACCTCATAATTTTGTGCCTGTAGCAAAGAAACGCGTTCTTTTAGAAAGGTCCATCTTATTC
>JACLAT010000093.1:0-7500 GCA_018105865.1 Metaphire vulgaris
CCCTTCACATTAATTCTGCTACCGTTGGCTGCATATAAATCGACAGCAGTGGGCCTGATTGTGGCGCCTCTAGTGAAACGACTGTGGATCAAATTTTCAGTAGCCCCGGTGTCCATGAGTGACCACAACGGTCGGCCATTTATTCTGGCTTTCACATAAAGTGACTTCGGGCCCCTACAATGCTTTCCCGGTTTACACTTTGGTTCACTTGGGGTCTGGGACTTCTATTGCGCCATTTCTCTGGGCAGTTCCGTCTAAGGTGCTCGTGGCTTAAGCAGTTCCAACACCGAGGAGGCTCTTTTGATCGGTTATTTTGATCATAGGACCTAACCTGTGTTTCACGGTTATCAGGGGCGGATCTAGATCGCCAATTATTATCATGTTTATTCATCTCTGGCCCCTCATGTCTCGGTGTAAAGAATGGTGTCGGAGACGGAGCTGGTGACGGACGATTGTTCACTTCGAAACGGACCTGTTTTTCGGTCGCTTGCATCGGGGGAGGGCTGGTTTTCTGACTATACATGGCGGCCATTTTCTGCAACTGGTCGTTAACGGACTGTTGGAATTTTTCCTGCGCCATGTTCTGGACTCTTATGGCTTCTTCAAATCTACGGCAAATCGATTCAGCTTCCGTTCCCCCTTTCGTCCCCTCCATATATTGGACCGGGTGTGGTGTAATTTCGGGTCCGCTCAATTTAGAAAAACTTTCTAACCGAAGGCTATTTTGAAGGCGTCATTTAGGGTCGTGGGCTCTCGTTCACGGACCTTCAAACTTAACTGGGGGTCTGCTATAGCCTGAACGAACATATCGCGGGCTATACCTTCAATTGCATCATTATTGCTTTGATTTGGGTAAGATAAACAGGTCAACTTTCGTATCTCAAACACTAGGTCATTTAAAGATTGAGACTTTTTCTGTTTATATCCAAATAATTCCGCCCTATATGTCTCTGACTGGCCCTGACAGCCAAATCGCTGTCTTAAGCGGTCCACCAATTTCTCGTAAGTAAGGTCCCCTATGCCTTGTAAATTCCATAAAATTTCAGTGGCGCCGCCCTCTAGTGCCCACTGGAGGAAGTCACATTTTTCACTTGCATTCCAGGCATTATACCGTGAGCAAATTTCGAACTGTCGGATATAGGACTCGACCGGCCCCGTCCCATTATATTTGGCAGGTTTCATGAACTGTCTGGGTTGATTTCCGGGCCTATCGGTTCTATCCATTGGCCTCGGTGAGTCATGGTCCAAGCGGTGGTGGTTAATATCAATCGGTCTAGTGATCAATGGTAGCGTTCTGCCTGTTCCCCATCGGTCATACTCGGTCTCGGGCCAACGGTTGTCCCGGTTATATACTCTATTCGGATCAATTGTCGGATAGCAATGATTTTGATCGGGGTAATCTATTCTGTCTGCCATTTCGATCGGACCTCTGTTCAATGGCCTAAAACCGGGTGTTTCTGGTCTATAGTACTCGGCCCCCGACCCTCGATTATCACTGTGGCTCGGGTCAATCATCTGTGTGGTGGGCCCCGACCGGTATCTTCTATCATGATTTCCTCTATGATCGGTGTCTATCGGGTAATGATCTACGGTCATCCCTCGGGGTCTGTCTGGGTAGTAAAATTCTCCCCCGTTCTTCGGTCGTGAGTGCAGTTATTTTCCCTCCGATCGTAAACCTGGTCGTTTTCGGGCCGAGCCCCCCTTTCTTCCCTTCTATAAATCGGTATCGGACTAAGGCCAGGCGATTGCGCCTCGTGTTCGGTGTTTATGGCCAGGTCGACTCCCCTTGCTATCGGTCGCTCACTGTCTCGGACCCCTCCTCGTCCTACCCGGTCCCCAGGGTGCTGAGATAATGTTCTGATCGTACGCCTCGGAGACGGGCTTCGCAACAGGCCATCATTAAGGTTCGGACCCCTCGCTACACTGGCGGTATCATGTCCCCTCACTCCCCTGTCGTGATCGAAGGCCGTTCTATCGGGCGGTGTAGCTCCCCGATTATCTCCCTCAGGCTCTAACGGATCATCGAAACTAATTTCGGGATCGTCGGGCACCCTTTCCATACTCAACAATGGTATCGACATTCTCGAATCTACCCGCGTCGATCGTGCCGCCATTTATGCAAAAATGTATGCAAGACAATTTTATGCAATCACGTTATGCACACAATTTTATGCAATCAAGATTATGCAATCCTCACATTAAAATTTCTCTCTCAACTCCAAAATCTCTCGAAAGGGATTAGAAAAAATCACTTCTGGTACCAATTTCAACGACTCTGGGGGGGACACCCTCTATTTCTACCAACTCCCCTTCTAAATCTTGTTCCCCTAGAGCGGCTCCTTCCTCCCTCCCCTGACCCGATGTCGTTCGTCCGCTGGGTTCCCTTAGTTGATGATAACCGAGAGATAATGGATAAGACTTTCTTAGTTTTAACATGTGATTATTATTAACATTATAAGGCTTCCAATAAACATATAACAATCGTCAAGGCTGTCTAAATGTGAACTAATCGAATTTATTCTACGATCACTACGCAATGCAGAATTAGTATTAAACTTCTTACCATCACCACTCGCTCCTGTTCCGTCCTTGGATCTCCCTGTCCTTCCGATCCGTCCTTTCTTCTTTAGCATCCAGGTCTTTTCCGCTGACCGCGTCTTCCCGCGTCTCTAGCAGACCTACCTCGGCCGCAACGCCAACCAACCAACGACGATCAACGACTCCACGACCAACTCTTGTTCTCCCCGTGCTTCCCTCTTTTATAAGCTCCGCTCCGGCACGCTGCCATCTCCTTCGGCCTCTCCATTCTCTACCAGCGCCGGCCTTTCCTCTCCGTCTTATTCTCCATCTCCTTCTCCCCTACCCGTTCAACTCTCTCACTGTTTAAACCAAAACCCATCTGCTTCTCCCTTACCCGTTCCACTATATCCTATATTGGAAGTACATGATAATTATATAATATATATATATGTGACCCGCTGGGAGAAAAGGTACCATATGTGGGGTTCTTGAGTTACATATGCTGCATATATCGGGGTTATATTAGCTCAGTCACAGCAAAGTTTTAGAGAAATATGCCTTGTCATTTCAGAGATATCAGTATCCAAACATCATGCCTATCAAATTCAAAATTCTGAGAAATTGAGCATTTATTATTGATGAAATTAAAGCGTTCAAAATTTTTAAACTATACAAGAGTTACGGGTGAAATTTTATCTCTGTATTAATTGTCATATATGCAAACTATCTCTAAAGTTTCATCCGTAACTATTCGTAATTTATCAGTAGAAAATTGAAATAATAAATAATTACTAATACTAGAACACAGTAATTGAAAAAGGTACCCTAAGTCGGATAGATCAGGACAGGACATAATAATAGGGTTGTAATGTACAATCTAAACAAGATATACGAACAAAATGTAATAGAACACAATAAAACTTATCAGATAATATTAATCAAAGTGATTATAGATGTAACATATGTAACGGAATGATGAAAAACAAAGAACGAGAAACTAGTGTTGTAATTCATAAATAACAGCACAAAATATAATTAAACTTCACTTTTAAGCAAAGAAACAAACAAAAATCGCCCGATATTGCAGATTTGTCAGCTGGTTCTAAGCTCACACACATTAAAATGTTGTAAAAATTAGTAAGTAAGCTTAAACAGAGCGTCAAAGTCAGAAGCCCACTTATGGTACCTTTTACCTATCTCAGTTTTAAAACAAATTCTCTACTAAATGATGCAGATTTTAATAAAAATACATGATCATTTAATTGTCTACATATCATACTGTCTAAAATACCCAAAAAGTAATTTTTGAAAAATTCAAGTTTTCAAGATAAAAATGCAATTTCCCGCTAATCTGTGATCCCACTTATGGTACCTTTTCTCCAGCGGGTCACATATATTTCCTTTACGTAGCTTTTGATAAGTGGCGTAGCTACATTGGTGCAAACCGGTGCAATTGCACCGGTCGGACCGCCCAGGGTCACTTGTGCAAATCGTGTAAATCCGATGAGATTTCGTGGGTGGAGCGGGGTGAGGTAGACCTGGTATTGTCTGTTTTGCAAGGCTGTAACTGGTTGGTTGTAACTTTACGCGGCAGGTTCAAGATGTGATGCGCTGTCTCGTCGTTATCGTTACCAGTTGTTGACCGCGTCCGGCCACATGGCAGAGACGTCATTTCACTGTTTTTCAAGAGGGCAAGACACTTTCGACCTGGCAACAAGTTGCCAAAAGTTGACGAAGTTTTGCTTGTCAGTCATTTTTATTACGATTAGTTACTTCAGATATTACTCGACACCAAGCACTCCTCTAGGCCAATTGGCATGTAAAAACTAAATAACACATTGTCGAAAAAAAAATTTTTCTTTAAAAATTAGGGGGGCAAATACTCCTTTCTCCCAAATGACGTCCCTGCCACATGGTGGGTAATGAGCCGGCGAATAGACGTCATAATTTTAGGGATCATTTCTATAGTATGTATCGCCAGGACGTCAGGTAAAACTGATTACTGGACCGCACACCAGGATGTTCAGTGGTTATTTTGTCTAAGGCTATGTTTTATTTGGGCGACTGTGCGATCGCTTCCATTTAGGGGTGTGGTGGCTACTTACGAGTCTGAACACAAGCCCATTTGTCGTAGCATCTCGCATGACTCAGTGGACTGTGCTGATAAAGACTGGCAGTACATACAGGTAGTCAATATGAGGTGCTATCGCTATTACAGTGAAAGGTCCGAGCAGAAGACATCCGCCGTGTCGGCCACGATGACACACATAATAGCTACATTTTCCTAGTTCAGGATTGGTGTAAAGGTAAAAAGGTAAAGGTACAACCCATAGGCCATCGCGGGCCCGTTGGGAACCGAAGGGTTAGCGCCTTCAGTTATATACGGCAACGGCTGAATGAGGGCGGGTTGCCAGCCTTTCCCTCGCCACCTTTCCTTACACCGAGTTAACACCCGATGTACTCATTCACAGCTGAGTCGATTGGGGGCGCTTGGGGCAGAAACAACCGAAAAGTTTCTGCCGCGGCCCGGAGTTGAACCACGGACCTCGGGATTGGCAGACCAGTGCGCTAACCACTGTTCCACCTGCGCACCCTTCAGGATTGGTGTAGGTTTCAGTATTTCAGCATCAGCAGCAATGGGTGAGGGGTCGGCTGCGAATTGGGGAGGGATGTATTTTCGACGTGTCACTGCCCCGCGTTCAAATAGGGCAAGCCATCTGCATTCTTCTGACGTTCCTATTAAGTACTCGTTCGAAATCAACTTGATGATCTTGATGATCAACTTGATGCGGCTCCAGGACTTGGCGGGGGATGAAATGAATTCATAGGAAGTTGGTGGAAGATGAAAAGAGAAGGAACAAGTCAATCAAATTTACCCAAAAAGGATGACAAAATGGTATTTCCCTTTAAATTTGAATACACTTTTACCGAAAAATAGGTTGACAAGCAAAAAAGGTAATCCGCAATTTTCTCCCGTAGTTTTACTAAACCTTTACCCAAAATAGGTTTGGCAAGCAAAAATTGAAGTCGGTGGGGATGCATCCTCTTTCATCCCTCACGTGGAACCCCCATTGTTGACGATGACTGCGATTGCTGAATGTACTTTGTCTAGTAAAATGTGTCAATGTACACAATTTGATAGTTGCGATGCAAGCCGCGAAACTGGGACAGTGACTGTTTGTATACTTTATTATTTGTATCTTTTTTATTCTTTAAAGATAAATAATGCGGTCTAACAATGCAAAATATTCACGATAGCGAATCAGAAGAAATGTCAATTTCAAAGCAAGAATTTTAAAAGATTGTTAAAAGTAGCGCATTGGATATGCTTCTTTTGACGTAGGAGAATAAAAAGGATTGATGTTTAAAAAATCGCCATCTCCAATACAGCAAACATAGTTTATTTATTTGCTAACAGATGTCAGAATTTCAAATCACAGAAATAAGAAATCGTCTTAACTGTAACTATTTTATGCAAACATCTTGGCTTCATAAGATTACTATAACTAAACCGAACTCACTTATAGCTTTAGTTAGACTTCTTAACGAACTCTTTTTTTATAAATTTAACTAGAACCTTCACTTAAAATTTTGGCTAAAACTCGAACCAAGCAGAACACTTGCACCACTAGAACCCGAACCGAAACAGAATTCTAAATTTGGATTCTTTAACATCTCTAGTTTAAAATGACAGACTGATAAATTTTCCGTGTCATTATTTCTCTTTAACCTAAGGTTTGCGCTAACTTGTGTATAGAGGCGCCGTGAGTGGCTGCCAAGAAACTCCGATCGTGTGATTGAATGTTATTTTTCGGTCTTTATTTCTCGTTATGCTTCTAGCGATGCACTAAAATTCGTATAGTATGACAGTGATTCCGAAATTAGCGCCAGTTTGATCGAAATTCGAGTGTTTACTGCGAAATTTAGCAGATTTGAAGCGATCTCTACGTCAACACCGTTTATAATTTTCGAATTTAACCGTTGATCAATATGGCCGTCGCCTGGCTGTATTCTCAGCTACGTTTTCTCGACTAGACTACTGTCCGACAAGCGCTATTCGCTGATATGGCCAAGGCGGGTCTGCGTGGGATTGTTCAGTATTATACTAGAGAGGATCTGTTATCGTTCTAATCAGACCAAATGTTGCCGACCACAGACGCGGTGCTTCAACTTCAAACGCTCGGAATTTATGCTGTTTGCAAGCTTCGGCGATTCGGACGGTACCTGCGAATCTGTCACTATCGGGGCCGTCGAGACTCGAGCAGGCCTTCACCATAAGCGGTGTATTCCGAGTATTCGTCACGTTGAGCGTGGTAATGGCAGTGCCATCGTGACTGGAAACCGACGATCAGAGGCTAGTGTTATTACGCGTAACTCAAGAACTTTGACTTCTATCCACATTGAGCGTCATCACAGGACAGGAGGTCGTGAGTTGGTATTTGGATGTCTCAATATCCGATCCATTGCTAACAAGCTTGATGATTTACTGGAGATTCGTCGCGAACTATGCATTGATGTTTTATTCTTAGTGGAAACTTGGGCAGACACTGACTCTACTAGCATTCATCGACTTCGAGCTGAAGGCTTTCATGTCATCAATTGTCCACGCCCACGATCACCATCCATCGTCAATTCACTTCTAACGAACCATGGTGGAATTGCAGCAGTGGCTGTTGCTGCTGTTAAGCTTTCAAATCTTAATGTTGGAGTTAAGGCAGAAAGCTTTGAATTTGCCTGTGTACGAGTATGTACGAATATGTCGTCATGTGTTGTACTGGTACTGTATCGCACTGGACCAGTTACTTCTAAGTTTTTTGTGGAACTTGCAGACATTCTCGGCATAGTAGTTACATACAATGATCCAGTTATTGTTGTCGGAGATGTCAACATACATCTAAACTGTGAAGATGATGTATACTGCCGCCAATTTTTGGATGTCCTTCTGTCTACTGGACTTCACTGTCATGTGAATGTTCCAAC